>JACEII010000041.1:4296002-4310851 GCA_014332785.1 Antheraea mylitta | reverse complement strand
AATATGTGTAACCAAGTAATTATTGTCCTAAAAATCTTGTCAAAATTCGTTCAACCCTTTTCAGGGATTAGATGGAAGAAACAACATATACTTATTTAAGTTTAAGTTAGAAATCATAGATTTGTTTGCATGAAAAAAAATGTTTTTAATGAGAAGTACGTGTTCAAGCTAGATTAATTTTTGATTAAAGGATACGTTACTTTTTGGAAATGCATTAGTAAATATTTATAGTGGACGTTACATTTGCACTACCGCCTGGAATTGATTGGCTGCCACTTATCACTGCAACAAAAAACCTGAAAAATAGAAATCTGAAACTAGAAATAGAAAGAACGAAATATTAATAATGAAAACACCACAAATAATGCATCAATTGTGTACTATTTGTTTGCAGTGTATACTATTTTAGGCGCGTCGAGCGGTTATTTTTTTGACCTGAGGTAAATTTATGATTGCGCGTCATGACATGCTAGTAAGCGTGATCGAACGTATTGCGCTTGCGTGGCTTTAGTGCGACACGTAGTATAGGAGCCTGCGTATATTTAATATTGATATTTTATATTGAGATTGTGCAGCCCATTATATATTTGATTAATTAATAAACTGTATAAAGATATATATAATTACTAGCGGGTTAAGTGGACGTTGTCCTGCTTGATAATAAAAAAAACTAAAATTAACGAACGTCGTTTAGGCGGAGTTCAGTGACACACACACGTACAGAAGAAATTTATATATAAAGATTGTTTAGAGTACTAATAGATGTGAAAACCAGACTAATAATTTCAGTTTACAAATTATTTTAAATAATCGATACTATAATTGATTTCATTTTTTTAAAGAGAACACAGTTATTCCATTATTTTGAGTGTTTACTTCTGTCCTTATGACAGGCTCGACTTTTTTATCTTAAATTAGTTTGTTACTTGACGCCTATAACATTAAGAGAAAATTTAAATTATCTCCGCTAAATGTATTAAAGCAGCTTAGATTTACAGGAAAGCGTAATCATCTATCTGCTAATAAAGATCTCGTGAATTTCGTTTAAAGTCCGCTGTTTTCCCGAATGATATATTCCTTCGTCACGAGGCACGTGGCGTTTGAAATGTAAAATTAAAGTGAGCTGCTTCCTGCGAAAATGATTATGAGTAATAACATTATTTTCGCATTCGTCGAGTATTTATAACGCATGTCAAAGTGTTGGATTTATGACGTTCAGAATCGCCCGATATCCTCCATCTTTGTTTATTTCTTTATTCGAAGTCTATTTGATCGGGCGAATTCATATTTCGGTTATGATCCGGTTAACGGACGTGCCGTGTTGTGTACGTTCCAGGAAACGATGTAGTTTATTTCGACAAGTCTAATTGCGTTCCGTAATCGGAATCGAACAAAGAGATTTTAATAATTTGATGTTTTCTTGAAGCGGAGAATTGAGGAGTATTTTTGGTAGCAGATAAATTTATAATTTGCGTCATGACATGCCAGTAAAGCGTGTCCAAGCCTATAGCGCTTACGCATATTTTGTATTGAGATAGTGGAATTCATTATATGTTTGATGGATTAATAAACTCTTAACCCCTACTTTGCGGGGCTCAGGCCGCGAATTGCTAGGGCGGCGGCGGCACTCGGTCGGTTGCTCCCCAATATTGGGGGGCCGGGTGCCGTCGACTCTTCATGGGAGTCGTGTGGGCGATGGCCGTTTACGGGGTACCGGTCTGGGCTGATGCCCTCGGAGCTACCTACGTGCGCGCGCTGCGCAGTACGCAGCGCACGGTGGCACTGAGGGCAATCCGGGCATACCGGACGGTGTCATTGGCGGCGGCCTTTACGCTCGCCGGCTCCCTTCCCTGGGAGCTGGAAGCTGGGGTGCTCGCCGCCGTGTACGAATTCACGGCGGCGAGGAGGCGTAGTCGGGAGCCTCCGGCTCCCAGGGAGATAGAAATTAAAAGGCGGGAGTTGCGGGAGGGGGCTATAGGGAGGTGGATGCAGGACCTGGCGGACGCGCGCTTCGGGAGGCACACCGTCGACGCCGTCCGCCCGGTCCTGCGGGAGTGGATTGGGAGGAGATGGGGCTCCCTGTCGTTCAGGCTGGTGCAGGTGCTGACCGGACACGGTTGTTTCGGGTGGTACCTGCACCGGATCGCTCGCAGGGAGCCGACCGCCGCCTGCCATGAGTGCGGCGCTGAGGAAGATACCGCACAGCACACTCTCTCTGAGTGTGCTGCGTGGGAGGTGGAGCGCCGCATTCTGGCGACGGTGGTAGGAGCGGATTTGTCGCTGCCGAACGTGGTCTCGTCCATGCTCGGCAGCGAGCAGGCGTGGCGAGCAGTGGCCTCCTTTTGTGAGGAAGTCATCTCGCAAAAGGAGGCGGCGGAGAGGGCCCGCGAGGCGGACCCCCTGAGTGGTCGTCTTCGCCGACGGAGAACCGGCAGGAGGAGGCGGCGATTTGCCCAACTTCTCTTGCCACCATAGTCGGACCTGAGGGGATGTAGTCGGGGGGCTCATCCCTTCATTGCACAGGTACGGCGGACGAGGGGGGCCAGCTGGCGTGTACCCAGCTGCCTCTCTATAGGTAGGAGCCTGGCGGTAACCTTCCGCCTGGTGGACCGTTGGGGCGGCTATTCAAGGGGAATAGCAGAGAACGATCCCTTGCCGCCCCAACATCACGGTCTGTCGGTACACCGTGGGGTTTTAGTCCGTGCGAGTCGGACATAACCCATCCTCTCCCCCGGGAGGGTGGGCATCCATAAGGGATTTCCCCACGTAAAAAAAAGAAAAAAAAAAAACTCTATAAAAACGTATATAATTATTATTCCGTGCCAATAGATGTGAAGAGAGACTAATGATTATAATTTAAATTTACAAACTATGAAGTTTAAATAATTCACACTTTAATTAATTTCAAAAGAACACACTTTAAATTCCATTGTTTTAAGTTTTCCCTTCTGATAAAGTATACTTTTTATATAACTACTACATTTTCTACTCGGCTCTTATCTGTTATACTAATGTATTTTCGTATTCTGTGGTAAGGATTTAATTTTAAAATATAATTAATTAAATAATCAATAAAATTACATTTGCATCCTAACTGCGAAAGCTAGTTTCTTTGTTCTTACGTCTTAAATACTCAACGGATAATAATGAAATTATGCGAAAAGTGTTGGCGGCGATGCAAAACTTAATTGAATAACAAAGTTTTTGGCGGGAACTTTGTCTGTCATGTAGGGGCTTTTATATTTTATTCATAATCTTGTGTTATTTAACTAGTTCGGTTATTGTGTACAAGTGAATAGAAAATAGTGCCACGGAGCGTGAAATCTGAGATGCTACGAAATTATATATTGATTAAATTAGCGGGCCCGGCAGACAGTATCCTGCACTTCTAATAAAAATCCTAAAATCAGATCGCAGTACCATCTACCGGGTCCAATTACTCAAAAAAATTCATCAAACTCGGTCCAACCGTTTGTGAGGAGTTCAGCCGTATACACCACACGGAAAGAAGAATTATACATATAAATATTTATATTGTCAATGATTAGTAGAATAAATACAACAATTACTGCTTACCCGTTTGGAATAAAGCGCGATGAAAGCATAACGACTTTCATTTTAATAGTCCATCGGTTTTCCAGTTCGTTGGTCACATTACTCGTGACATTAGGCAAATGATAATTCCAAGCTACTTTAGCATGATGTATTCGACTTAAGTTAATGTGTTCATTACGTCATCGTCGTTATGAGACGACTGATAACGTTGCAATGATTTTAGCGTAGGTTTGTGAAGCGTTTCATGTTACTTATAATATCGCTGTGGTTTATTGTAGGCATGATTGTGAGCTCCCGTTTTTCCCACGCTATATGTGTCATGTAACTATTGGGGTCATGTATTGTTTTGGTGTCTTTTTCATCCGAGTTTCCGAATGTTTCTGATCTGTTTGTTGATAGTGTTGGTAATTTAATGTTGTTTGAATGGATGGTTGAGTAGTATTTTGGGCAGGGGGTATTGTCGGCCGTATTGCGCTTACGCGGCTTGCGTCAAACTAGCGACGCGTAGTATAGCGGCCCGTACACTTGTAAAATTGACATTTTGTAGCTCTTTTTTTTTTAATTTACTACGCTATTGACCCAGCAAGGTCTTAACAGCTTCACCGGACTACTAAGGCGAACGCTTGCGGCACTCGGCCGATTTTATTTGGGCAACTAGCTCAAGGGTGCACGGCACACCTCGGCCTGGGCTGCTACTCGACACGTGCAATTCGCGATCTATCTGAGCTGACCTAAGCTAACTATTCATACATATATGAGTTGTTGGAGCATATATGTGTACCAAGCATACATACCTCAACAACTCCTATATATATTTCGTATCGAATAATTTTCCAAACTATTTCAGTTCGATAAGGCAAATAAACAAAACCCTTCCACTTTAATGTGTAAGCGTGTAGGCATGCACGTTCGTGGGGGTGATATGTGTACTGTTGTTGCAGTGATGTAAGATTTTGTGTCACTGTATCGCGCGAGCAGCGCACTCAAGGGCTCCACGCCGAGGGAACGGACCTAGGCTTGTGCCGCTGCGAAGGGGGGCTTAATCTGGTACACATTTTGTAGCTTTTCATACGTTTGAATGATTAATAGATTTTATAAAAATGTATATATAATTATTGCTCCGAATGCCAATAAATATGAAAATCACACTGATGTTAATAATTTCAATAAACAAATTGTAAAATTAAAATATTGTCATTCACACTATCCTGATTTTAGTAATTCAAAAGAGAACACCGTTATTTCAGTATTTTGAGTTTCCTCTTCTGTCGACAGTCCCTATGACTGTCTCGACATTTTTTAATACTTTCTAGGTGTTAGCGTGTGACCATCTCATCCGATGTTGAATAACGATGTGGTATAAGACGGTAAACAGGTTAAACCTAGAAAGGGACTCAAATGCCGCTGCCGGAACACATCAACAGGTGCTCTTGCGTTAGATTTAAACTTGAGGGTAATAACTGGACAGGTGGAATTAGAAAAAGCCCTATCATCATGCTATGGTTTCGTCACGATGTTTTCCTCCACTGAAAGATTCGAACTGGCTATGATTCGAATCCACGCCCGTCGATGTGGTTTCCGAACACACTCAACTAAGGCATTATCCGCTTCATCTGATTACTTTCTCGTGTCTGTTCGCTTGGATGTTTTAAATTACGCAAGGGATTTTGATATGGTTTTCACTATAGCTTTTTTTAATTCTTTCAAGTCGATGTGTTCGATTGAAATTGAAATTTTCCGACTCTGTTATATTGATAGCTCTATCTAAACCTCGTGAGATACATCAAAGTAATGTATTAGAAAATTGTACATCGTTAGTATGCCTACAGAAAGGTCCTGAATACCACATATGTAAATCTGGTTCGTAAATACAAATAACTTTCTTTACGAATATTATAAATGCTAGTTTGCTTATTTGTTTGTCTGTTACGCTTTCACACCATAAATACCGACCATATCTGACATCATAAAATTTTGCATATACTTTCTCTGGGAATGTTTCTTTTTCTCCTTATTATGGGCTTTGTCGCATATCGACTATGACGTCCAGTAAGAACACCGTTTAAATATTAAATTATTAAACTCTACAACTTTAACATGAGCGAAGTCGCGAACAAAACCTACTTTTTAATAATTACCCAGTAAAAGTAAAAAGAGAATTGAAGAAGTAGAATAACATATGAATAAATTCTGGATTTAATTCATTGTTCTATTAACAATTCACAAAGAAATTACTCAGAGTTAAGCTTCGACGCTGTCTCTACATTTCATTCTCTCTCCTGACCTATTTAATGTCATTAACTTCCATTTGTAGCAACGGTTCATGATACATATCCATCTGCAAATTACGTAGCAATCCATTTGATTACCACTTATGCGCCTCATTCATTATAAATGATAAACACAATGGTTCTCAAACATTTCATTTTTTTTTTTTTTATTATATCAAAGGAGGCAAACGAACTGGTGGGTCGCGTGATGTTAAGTGATGACCACCGTCCATAGACACTAGCGACATCAGGGACGTCGCAAGTGCGTTGCCAGCCTGAATATGGGAGAAGGGGGAGGGGAAGGAAAAGGAAAGACGGAAAGAGAAAGGGACGCGGGCCTCCGGCTCTCTCACTGACCGAACGAAACACAACAATGCAAGCACTGTTATTTCACGTCGGTTATCTGTGAGAGGGGTGGTACTACCTCGGAGGAGCCGACCCATTCATGCTGAAACCAAAAATAGCTTCAGCGGGGCTCTACCACCTACAAATTTTCAACGCATTCAATATTTAAAGACGCCATATTTAATTTTGGTCAGGGGTTTTGGTTGAATCTTTGTCTGTTATGTAGTGGATTTTACATTTAACACATAATCTTGTGTTATTTGACTCCATATTTTGAATATTGTTGGTGTTTGAGTTAATATAGTCTAGTTATTGTGCACACGTGAAATGGATAGGAAATAATACTACGAAGCATAAATTCTGCGATTGCGGTTGTAACAAGTAATCATCTTGTTGGAATATTGAAATGATTACAAGGGACTTGTATTGTTATTACCTACTCTGTAATGGCAGTAATAATCTAGAAGATTGGACTCCAAAACTAAAAAACAAACAAAAAAAAGAATAAAAAAAAGAAATTTAATTTTAGAAATAGGTTTTCGAATTGAACAAATTTACAATAAAATATTAAACGCAGCGATTTATATAGAAGAATAATTGCTCTGTTTGAAAATAAAATAAAACTTGAAAAAAACTTTTTTTTAATGTTCAAAACCGGAAGTAATTTTTTCTAAACGAAATTTGAGTAACTTGGCTTTTTTTTATTGTAGCACGGCAAAGTGACTGCACTATGCCTGATGGTAAGCATAGTACAATTCAAAAATAATAGCGACCACCGAGTGACACACTGTCCATCGCCGGTCGCCACTATCATGCCGGCCTGTAAAAAGCTGGATATGCACAGGCTGATCCCGAAACGCGACCCGTAGAAACGAATCACTATTACGGGTTTTTTCGCCATATACATGGTGGTTGCGACCCAGTCAGGCTCTAAAACCCTACCACCCCGCTATCGCCATTGCCTCGTTCGTTATTCAGCAGAGTGTACCACGTGCAGGTGAGGTTGGCTTGGGTGTCTCAAGTCTTTATGATGTTATTCGACTCCCCTTACACCTCATATTTATTTATTTTACATCAAAACGTAGCTTAAAATACGTATAACATATAGTATAACTTTTAAAATTGGCACAGAATTAGTTAATGAGATAGATCGATTTTTTTCTCAGCATGTATGTCTATTTTCACGTAAAATCCCCCAATATGCTAGTGCCAGATCTTAGTACAGTTCGACATACATGTACGTTAATCGGTATATCTCATTAACCAATTTTGTGCCAACTTTAAAAGTTATATTTATTTTATGTGTATTTTAAGCTACGTTTTGATGAAAAAATAAGAAAAAAAAATATGCCAAGTTCATAAAATTTTGGTTTAAAAAATTTACTTTCGGTTTTGAACATTTAAAAAAAAGTTTTTTCGTCTTATTTTATTTTCAAAAAGAACAATTATACTTGTATTTAAATCGCTGCGTTTACTATTTTATTGTAAGTTTGTTCAAATCTGGATTTCAGATGTGACTATTTTTTACATTTTTTTTAGTTGTTGGCTACACATTAAAAGCCCCCCACTTCTATCTCTTTCTAATATATAGCTTTGTTTACATATATTGTTAAATATAGTAAACAACTCATTTTTCAGCTAAGAGATGGCGCCACTAGTTGAATTTTAATGACACAATATTCTTATCTATTGCTACTTTTATATATATTCTTGTAGTATATATAATATCAAATATGACTAAGTACATATGAGTTATAACTACCCCGAATCATTTTTAGAGCTTAAATGAGCAGATATAAGATGGTATATATTAATATCACATGATTTCAGTGCGTTATCTTCTATCAAATATCTACCTAACAAAGCGCCGACATCGTATTCTGTGTGATATGCATGTATATTAATAGATCTATCTTCTTAACCAATTCTGTGCCAATTTTAAAAGTTTTAGTATATTTTATATGTATTTTAAGCTACGTTTTGAAGTAAAAAAAAATATTTTTTTAAATGTCAAGTTACTCAAATTTTGTTTTGAAAATTTTACTTCCGGTTTTGAACACTAAAAAAAAGTCTTTTTTGAAATTTTATTTTACTTTCAAAAAGAGCAATTATTCTTCTATACAAATCGCTGCGTTTAATACTTTATTGTAAATTTGTTCAATTCGAAAAACTAATTCCAAAAAATCTGAATTTCAGATATGACTGTTCTTTGGACCCCCTTTACTTGACAAATACACGTGATAGGAAAAACAATATATGCATTCAGATTCACATCTACTAGAAGTCCATTTAGGCTGTATATGAACGAATTTCAGAATCTCGCCTTTTTTTCGTTGTCCGCGTGTTTAATTATATATATATACTTATTAAATCCTCCACTGTTTAAATTCACAGGGCCGCATGGGTCTGATGAGAATTGTTCCGACCAATTTCGGCCACGGCGACCACTTTGACCCCTAGGGTTTGTTATTCATACAAACGAATATAAATTTTATGAAGTGGTCAACAGTCTCTTGGCAGCATAAAATTAAAAATATACTGTGTTTATCACAAAATTTGAAAAACTTGAACAGTAACAAAATATGTAATTTAAAGTTATAATGTTAAGAAATTGAGTAGATATTTTTAAATATGATCCGCCACATTAAAATTTGGGCGTTAAAAAATCAGCCGAAGCCGCCAATTGTGAATCGATTGTAATGTTTTTTTTTTTTTAATTGTCTTGGATATACTTAGGTATGGTCCCATACAAATATGATGCAGATATTTTCACCTTATTACTTATATGTATGTTCAACCATATTTTTGTCCATTTTAAACCGATTTCAATGATTTTTATTTTTAATTGTAATTTTGTCATTATTACCAAAAATTCTATAGCCCTTTACCGATTTAAGTTATCTCTGTTAAATTTTAGCATTACAGCTTTACTTTTACGGAATAGCGTAAAATATATAGCCAAGAGATCTGCTAGAGAAGAGTCGTCAAAATTCGTCTAGTCGTTTTGAGGATTACCGAACAAATAACAAACAGTTCCGTTTTATATATACATACATTGGTATTTACAATCAACACTGTAATAGGTCATAGGCACATTTCAACTATATTAGTGAGTAGTCAAATCCTGATTATGAAATAAATACTTACTACGATGTATCCTACTTACGTATCTTATTAACATAATCTACTCATTGTTATAAATGTTCTTCAGATTTCTCATTTCATACAACTTACGATTATTTAAGTATCGTCGACGCCATTCGAAATTCTCTTTTATCTCAACTAGTGATCGTCTGTTGATCGAAATTCGACTATAAATATTAGAGCACAATTTTACATAAAGTAACGATACCAGAGAACCCCGGGGACGTTGTCCTGCGTTGATAATAAAAAATCCTATAAGCCAGCCAGTGTTTCCCAAACTTTTTAGGCTATGCCCCACCTCAACATTTCTAAAATTGTTATGACCCCCCCCCCCCCTTCCCCCATATATAATTTTAATCCTTTAAAAATAGTTTTGTTCCCTTAAGAAATATAAATGATAATTTTTAGAAAGACATCACTATGAAATTATTATCAAAACACCGTAAGTGAAATATCAAAACATATAATGAAAAACACACTTGGCTTGACGACTCTAATTACGCAGTTGATAGTTTGGTATCGTTAAACGAAATTATACCTAATAATTTTTTACAGTATTTTTTTAAGAATCTGTCATTTTTTGTTAAATTTGTCACTGATATCTAGCATTGCATTTAAAAAATCCAAAGCGAAAGGGTTAAAGTCTTGTGGAGTCCATTTTTAAATAGCCCCTCTTAACTATCAAATTGCCCCCCTGTGGGCCCCACATTGGGAAACACTGCTATAAACGAACCTCAGCACCGCCTTCGGAGTTCAGTTGAGAATCTAAACCATTCTTGAATCCATCAGAACACACACAAAAAGATTTTATCGAAATCTGTCCAACGGTTTAGGAGATGTTCAGTTACATACACACAGTCAGTACATATTTATGTAATAGGAGGCAAATGAACAGGTGGGTCACCTGATGTTAAGTGATCACCGCCGTTCATAGACACTAGCAACACCAAATGAGTTGCAAGTGCGTTGCCAGTCTGTGTTTAAAGGAGGAAGGGAGAGGAGAAAAAAGAAATGGGCCTCCGGCGCTCTCACTGATCAAACGAAACGCAACAATACAAGCACTGTTACTTCACGTCAGTTTTCTGTGATAGGGTGGTACTACCCATGGCGAGTTGACCCACTCATACTGAAATAGCTACAACGTGGATTATTATGTGTTTTTTTATATTCTTGTGAATGATGAAACTACATTGAGTATTCTACAAATATTCTAGACTTATGGTTGTGAAGTAGGACGAAAAGAGGCTTTAAAATAAGAGTATTAACTCTCTGATTACTAGGAATAAAATTTATTGTTAAATTTTTAAATTGATAAAATACTAAAGCTCAGCAAAAAAAGATAAAAAATCGTCTGACAGAGGAGAAAAAAGTACTGAACTGTTTTATATTCGTTTATTGTTATCTCAATATAGTACTAATTTTACTATACCGTATTTGGATGACGTGGTGATAGATATTGGGAATCATCGTGTATACTTCGCTATATACCCCCATTTAAATATTCAGGCGCTGTGGTTTTCAACTTGTGACCTACTTTAATGGACCACGCTCTAACCATTAGCGTTATTTTAAATTACTGTCCGATATCATTCTACCTTTTGAACCGTCTTATCTGAACGTGTATATGTCGGAATTTTAGAAGGATAGTCCGCTTTCTAAATTTTTTAACGCATTTTTAATGGTAATAATCATAAATCTGTTCTTTTATGTTCCGTATTAAATTCACTCTTGTATTAATCTTCGTACACTTCTGTCATAACATATAATCCAGATGTGTTAGTGTCTGTCTTTAAACAATTTTTTTATGCGTTAATATGAATGAGTTCGCGATCTATTATCGTATCAAAGGTATATACTTTAGTAGTTTATGATGGCATCATATCTGAAACTTTAAATGTTATACACTGACCTTAATAATCTTGGGAATTATTTTTATGATCATGCTATGTTTCTGCAGATACTGAACGAATTAAAACGTTTAATTTTCTATCGCACCTTGTTTTTTATTCATATGATAGATGACACGGCAACGCGTTGCTGTGGCTTAGTAATTTTAAAAATAGTATATAACTGTAAATAACACACAAAACATAGAAGAAAAAAATTTATACAGAAAAAGCGACGTAGTGAATAGACTAACAGAACACGTGCACCACAAAATAAACTGGAGTTGAAAAAAGATTTAAAATTAAAACGTGGCGCCATCTATGACATATATAATAGTCGGTCCTACTTTTTTATGTTAACAAAATAATTTATAGCGCCATCTGTTCGAGACGGATGTAACGTATAATTAATAACAATAACAAACATTGACAATTCATTTAATCTGTAATAAAAAATATTGAGGCCATTTTTCGAAATATAAGCTATTCAATCTCTCAAGTTGGACCAAGTTATACATACATGCCAACTTTTATGACGATCGGTTGAGTAGTCTCGGAGTTAATCTTGGACTAATATCATAATATTGGATTTATATATATTTAGATAGCATAATCTATCAATGATTCTCTTCTATGTTTATTTCAGACTGTATTTCTTACGTAGTTTCTGTAACTTTATTAGATTGTTTTGATCCTTATAATATATGTATAAGACCGCATTAAAAATGTTTGTGTTAATTACTCATTCTTTTGCTAGTGATTCAAACTTATAGATTTTCTTTCCAAATCATAATATTGTGTAAAATGTCTCAAAACGTTATGTAACGTATATACTACGAACTCTTGTAAGGGTTTTATAAGGGTTAAATTACTTACCCTTACTGCTCCATTTTAAAACGTCACTCCATATGTAGGCTATCTTCATTCGTGATATATTATGGGTCGTACCAAATTGAGCAATGACTATGAACTTTTACTACATTCTAAAGAACAATACAATCGTATTACTCTGTTATTACTGCACGATATCGATATTAAAGCATGGAGAAAATATATCCACAGTACTGGTGAGTTTGATAGCCAAAGAGGTTTGAGGCAACTGCCAGCTTTTATGACGATATTATATCAAAATACATATTTACATTGTCATTGTGTTGATGATAAATGAGTCGTTAAATTTCAAATTTCCAGTTTCTATACACAGAGAACAAAGTTCAAATTTTGTCGTGTATAAGGTGTTCGGTACTTTTTTTATTATGATTTTTTACATCTACAAAATTTGAAGATCTTGAAAATATAACGTAGAGTATTAGGAACTGCTACAACTGGATTTAGCTTATTTTGAAATATTATCCTAAACATAGAATTCATGTCTTTCGTCTTTAAATTTGAAATGACAGAATATGTCACATTATAAACAACATCTGGGGGCACGGCAGCGCTTCCGCTAAGTCGAGCAAAAAAGCGGCACGGCCGTACTATCCTTTTTTCGAAGCAATTCAGACGATTTTCGACCCCCTATAACTTCATTGTGGATAAAACTAGAAGCCTTCATTTAAAACATAAAAGATTTTGAATATTAATATGGTTACTATAACGTGTTGCTAGGTTAGCTAATTACGTAATAACCTAAGACAGAAGGTCCCTTAAGTAGAAACTTAACACAGTAACTGACTTGGTATTACATGGATCTCACAACTTTTTACGGTAGTAGAACTAAGTTGCGAGACTTGTTTTTTTACAAGTTTTGTTTTTGATGGCATCTATATATACGAGAAGCAACAAGAATTCGTTTATAACTCCACACAAAACTGTAAAAATTAATAGAATTATTACAGGCAATTCACCTAATTTACAGTTTTAACATTAATAATGAGTAACGGCTCACATATCCAATGGATAACGTGAATTGAAATATAAACACATGAAGATGCTGAAATGAAGAATATTTGTTTATATACTTTATAGTTCAGAGAATTTCAACAATTGCAATATGGAAACTTAAAATATATTTAAACGAATCCAATTCATTCTACTGATGTAATCGAATTAAATGGTGTTATGCAAAACATTTGAATATTTACTGTTTATACGTCCCTTTGGACGCAAATTTATTAGCGCCGACGGTCGCATAAAACAAATGTATTGTAATCTATTGTTATTTGATAAAAATAATTTTATTATCGTTTTGCGTCGTACATATAGTTCTAAAATTAATCTATACTTGTAAATCTAATTAATGTGTTTGTTTGAACTATTCCCACACGGCCAAAGCGACTTTGACGAGATTTTTACAGAGAGGCATTTTCAGTTTATTGTCTAAACTCGGAGAATTGGACTCAGTAATATCTTTTAGCAATATATCTTTACGAATTACCGTAGGGTATAAATCAGTAATAATAATCAGTAATCAGTAATCAGTAAGCATAGCAGAGAAATCTTATCATCTTTAAAATCTTCAAAAATCTTCTAAAAGCCTATTGTGGTTAAGTAGTAATGATAGAGTTAGAATAAAGAAAAATAAAGATTAATAAAATTATTAAAATAAAATACGAAATCTTTCTATAAGAAATTAATTAAATCAATAAATGAATAAGTGGGTGTCATAGGTATTTAGAATCGATATTGCACCGAATTTGCGTTAGAGAACGTACTGTGATCGGCGGAGTCCATTTGGAAGCTAAACGTTGAATTATCAATGAGCCTGACGTACTTCCCAAATGCTGGATTCGTGTTTTCGTCCAATACGCAAAGTGGTCTAAAATTAGCCATTGTGAGTGATGAATGATTTAGTATTTATTAGTAATCAAGCGAAGTTTGACTTAATGTTTGCGAGTGATAAAACTAATTTACTTGAATTCTGAATAAAATACGTTTGTTGAATTAGTAATTGAATTATATTTATTGTTATTATTTAACAATCATTGTTTCTGTGAACTCTTTTACGTTTAAACTGTCTCACGAGCTATTTTATTTATAATACCTACCATTGATTTATATAATTCATTCATTCATTCATTTATATCATTCATTGACACTACCATTTATGGTTGCTGAAATATACAACCTTTGTATAATCTTTAAATTAAATACTTGTTGTATGACTCAGCTAATCCGAAACCGCAGAACCGATTTTGAATATACTTTTACGGGTATATAGATAATTCAAAGTATCACTTAACCTACATATAACTATGTTTTTCCATAAGGACAAAATAGAAATAATGTAACTGTGGTAACTTATAATTTCTAAATGGACGATAAGTAAGCAAGGACGTTAACAAAATTAAAAGACAACTCAAAATAATTAAGATTAGACATGTATTTATTTATTTATCATGTGTTATCGATATCACAATACGTTTGCAGATATACCAATAGCAACAATTTTGTCATTAAAGGTATAGATTTTTCTATACTAATATTATAAAGAGGTAAAGTTTGTGAGTTTGTGAGTTTGTAGGGGGTAATCTCAGAAACTACTGGTCCGATTTGAAAAATTCTTTCAGTGTTAGATAGCGCATTTATCAAGGATTATGTACTATATCATCACGCTAAGACCAATAGGAGCGGAGCACCAATGAAGAATGTTTCGAAATCAGGTATTTTTTCTCCTTTTGAGAGCTTACCGATGCGTGTTAGTGTTAGC
>JACEII010000041.1:4261676-4295992 GCA_014332785.1 Antheraea mylitta | reverse complement strand
CACGCGGACGAAGTCGCGGCTAAAAGCTAGTAATATAATAAATCCATGTAATAAATACGAAGTCCCGGGCATAACATAGTCTTAAATGAATGAAACCTAATATCCTAGACTTAATTTAGTGTAATATTTAACAAAGACTACTTTTACAATGGTTATTTGATTCTCGTAAAGTCTTTGAGAATAATTCATATGCGTAGAAAAACTTACAGTACCACCGTATTAAACCGTGTCTAAGGGAATTGTATGTATTTTGTTTACATATACATCCACATTACCAGATGGATTCGCTCGTAAAACTAATAAAGTATAGTCCTACTTCGTTTATCAGTTGAGACGTGCTCCGTTATTCGACCACTTTACAATCCGTTTACAAAAAAAAAAAAAAAATAAGCAATTTATTTTAACAGAGCTTTACTTGTGATCTCGTTTGTAAAATTTATGGGAATGTATTGCGTTGAGAAGTGTGTATTGATTTTCTCAATAGCGGTCATTAATCTCGAGAGGTGCTTAATCGATTCGAGAAAATAAATTGGTAAATTAGGAAAGATTGATAAATGTTTTCTCCTTCTTTTATTTATATTAGAAAGTAATGTTGCGACTTGGCAACGAGTAGCTACATTATGTGCTTGTTTGTCTATCCCGTGATTTGTTTTATGTTACGGTTACGGAGTTTTCCTTATCTCCGTTTATGTTTGTCTATGGTATTACTGGGGGAAGTGTAATAAAGATCTTTGTAGTTCGCTGCCAATATTTATAATGAACTAGTCTTCGAAATTTCTTGCGGTTTTTCCGGGCCACTCGGAAACTTATTGTCCGAACCCAGAGTATATTTTCTGTTTATAATTGTTTTTATCAATGTACAGTTTTAATTTAAAATCAGTAATGTCTATATACATGTAGGAGTAAATAGGCGAAGTCAAAACGTTTCAGTATATTAATATCATGTTTGTCAATCGATTGTCTTTATATTAACCGACATCAAAAAAAGGAGGTGGTTCTTGACTGTATTTTGTTTTTTTTTTCATAACTTTAGACTGAGTGAACCGATTTTGATGACTATTTTTTTATTTCAATGCTGGTACTTCCCGTGTGGTCCCTTTTCAATTTAGTTCTGTTCTGACAATGGTATCCAGTACAAAACCATATAACTTTTATGTAAATCATTAAGTATGTACACGACAAATAGACGAATAACTCAATATCCCGCCAACCGATTTCGATGATTCATTTATTATTGGAAAGGATGTACTTCAACGGTAGTTTGATGAGAGTTTGGTTAGGTTCTGATAATGGAATCCGTGACAAAGTAACAAAACTCTTCAATTCTTAGGAGCCTATGCGCTTATGTTCGTTGCTGTATCGCAACAAGACGCAAGCGTTGTAACTGCATTACTTAAGGTGTATTATGTGTGAAGCGATGGTAACCGAGTTGGTGGTAGAAACTTTAGAAACAAAAAGGCCGCAGCCCTTATCAAAGTTACCAGATTAGGCCCCCCTCGGCAGCGGCTCAAACCTAGGTCCGTTCCCTCGGCGTGGAGTCCTTGAGTACGCTGCTCACGCGATACAGTGACACAAAACCTTACATCACTGCTACAACATCACACACATCACCTATACACACGTGCACGCCTACACGCTTACACGCTGTTTTTCTTTTTCGGAGAAATAAACGATAAAGAGTTTTACCCTTATTTTTCCTTATCCTATCCTATCCTATCCTATATAGTTTTGAGAATTTTTTCCGACACATAATACATATAGGAGTTGTTGAGGCACGCATGCTTGGTACACATGCATGTTTCAATAACTCATATACGTATATCTACATAGCTTAGTTTAGGTTATCTCAGATAGGTCGCGATTTTTGCACAAAACAGGCGACAGCCCAAGCCGAGGTGTGCCGTGCATCCTTGAGTTAGTCGCCAAAACATCCCAAATCGGCTGAATGCCTTTAGCTCTCGCCTCAATAGTTCTGTGAAGCTGTGAAGACCATTCCAGGTCAACAACGTTTTCATTTCGAAAAAAAAAACCCTTATCAAAGTAAGAGCGTAAGCGTTACAGAAGGAATAATAGATTAAGATTCTAAAAACCACCAAACGTTACGTATTTTATAACAAATTGAAACCATATAAAATATATTTATGTTCACTAAAAATGGAAAAATAAAGTAAATAAAAAAAAACTAACGACTTCAATATCAATCAAAAACCCATAAGGCACTAAAGAGTGGAAAATAAATAGTTTATTAAATTAACCAAATTAAATAAAACATATGAATATGTGCGCTACCTAGAGATGTATTGGAAGTCGGTGCCAACCGAAATTTCAAACTTGTTCCAGGCAGAAAAGTATATTTTATTATACAAAAATATACATCGCGAGACGCGAGAGTGGACTTAAACTTTGTACTTATGTAGATGATATGATTTTCGGTTGGCACCGACTTCCAATACATCTATAGGTAGCGCACATATTCACGTTTTATTTAATTTGGTTAATTTAATAAACTATTTATTTTCCGCTTTTTAGTGCCTTATGGGTTTTGATTGATATTGAAGTCGATCATTTTTTTTTAATTTACTTTATTGTATAAGTTATTGACCAGCTTTAGTGTTATCAATATTTTTAATGTGAAACATTTATAACGTCGGTTGGAATCGATTGTTGGCGTGGCGACGCGTTAATGAGTATAGATTTTATTACGTAAAGAGTAATATTTTTCTTGATTTTTTTTTGATATCCCATATTTATTTCCTTTATTAATTATTACGCATAAACTATCCTTTTGTGCATATTTAATCTGTGCAAAATGATTTCGTTGTTTACATCTGGTAGGCGTGCTGCAATAGTTCACAATTTCTTTTTGCAAATGGTACCTTTTTCCCTCAACTTTGTAATAGGAATACTGATCTGAAGTGTATCAATTCTTCATTAAATAAAACACCTTCACCCTTTTTAAACTTATTGCATATATTCAACATCAAAAAGCCCTCTTATGAAAAAACAATCCAAGAGCGAATTTTACAATGAGAAGAGAAAAGACTATGACAATATTTTTCTAAAATTCAAATGGTTTCTTACTAACCAGTTTCTAAAAATATTAATTATTATTCTATTCCATTATAACGACATATGAAGTAATGCTAATCTTTTCACGAATTTAATTATAAGAATAGGTATATCTAGAGGAAATAAAATAAAAAAAACTTACACTTGTATCACACGTATATTTTCATTACGTTGTCTAAAAATGACTAAATTTTTAAAATTTAAGATATCGATGACAACAAGACTTACATAAAAATTGGTTTAAATTACATTGAAACTTCCGATGAAATTTCTTAACTGCTTAATCATTTATTTTGGGACAGTTTTCACTAATGCTTATAGTCGAACATTGGTATTTGAAAACGTCTGTATATAAAAAAATCCATTCGTAACATTGCAGATGTTGAATGGAGCCAAAGCTTATGTTTATTGGAAAAAATATCATAAAAAGCATTAGCGCAGTGGCAGCTCAATTGGAAACGTGCCGATATTTGTGTAAACAGTTGGGATTAGATACAACCCGTTCAACTGATGCATTGATATAATGAATATACGATGGTATTGAGTCACATAAACTTCAATTTTGATATATTACTACAATATGAATGTCAGTGTCTAAAAGTGATACATATGGCACGGGCGTTGAGTTATAATGGCGAAAAAAAAAAACAGACAGATAAATATTATGTTTGAGATCGTATCAACTTAAAACTTATATTCTCGCCATCTACTCTCATATCATTGTCATGCTGTGACATAATTTG
Source organism: Antheraea mylitta (assembly GCA_014332785.1). Classification (NCBI taxonomy): domain Eukaryota; kingdom Metazoa; phylum Arthropoda; class Insecta; order Lepidoptera; family Saturniidae; genus Antheraea; species Antheraea mylitta. Next base: position 4,292,180 of record JACEII010000041.1, on the reverse strand, counting down.
TGTAAAGTAGACAGATATAAATGACATCACTATCAGGGCTTCAAGTATCTCGTCCCTAATTCTAGCGATCTCTTTATGCAGGTCGTTTATCTTTGTCTTTTTCATCGTAATCACCTCACGACATAACATTATAACTCATATTTATAAGGGTATTATTACATACATTAATTTGATATGTACCCTATAAAAAAGCTAAGTCTTTAATGCCCCTTTTAGCTGACCCTCATTATTATTTAAAACCCTGTTTTATTTCTGAGTTCTTGTCAACTCAAATAGAAGGAGTTTTGTTGTTTTATTGTTTTACTGCTTCTGTTTGGAATGGTTTTTATCCGTCACCTTCGCTTGTAATTAAATAAGAGTTTGTTAGTACATTAGTATTACATTTCCTAAAGTGTACTGGGAAAGTTAACTTGAAATGGACAAAAGGATATGAAATGTTAGCGACCCAAGTGATGTTTCAGTTAGTTTCTTTGTTTACATTTTTTCAGATGTAAATCAAATGTTAACAGGCTAACAAATCTGTTGGTCGTTTATTCCATTGTTAATAAATAAAAAAATCGTGCACAAACTATTGCCTCGTCATTATCATCTTCTTACCCTTCTCCCACTTAAGTAGGGTCGGCACAACATGTTGTTTTTTTCCATCCTCTCATGTCAAATATCTTCTCAATATTCACACCTTTTATACACATATCATTTTTCACACAATCCATCCATACCTTTTTCGGTCTTTCTCTACTCGTACATCTGGTCCACCATCATTCTCAAAAATTGTGAACAAAGTAATGCATCATTAGCCAAAAACTGAAGGCTTCGAAAATATGTCTACATAGTAGACATAGTAAGGTTACCTTAAATCTCGTAATAATTAGGTATGTAAGTAAAGAGAAATGAACCGATAAAACAACATGTTAATCGCGTTTAATGTATAATGTACGAAATAAAGAATGTTCGTCGCAAAACTTTGCGGAAAGTTGTATGTTACTTAGGCGATATAGTCGCGATGACAAAAAAAAGAAAAAAGTATAACGTTCAGCATTTACCAAGTAGCAATATGACCTCAATAATGGAATTATATTCATTGTGGACTGTATTTTTTAAGCTTTGATCGTGAATGAAAGCTTATCTTGTTTATGACTCGACAGTTTTACGATAGTTTCGTTGTCCTCATATTGTTACGAACTTTGTACTTCTTTCCTTTTAATATAATTTGAGGTCTAGATATACTGGACACTATTTGATAGTTGGTATCTGGAAAATATAGGATATATGCTGATTGTTTTGTGATGGAGGTCTTTATTCTATCTATTTCCCTATAACACTCCTAGAGGTAGCTTTGCAGCACATTAACTTATATAACGCTCAATAATTGTCATCAAAATTGGTAAACAGTACAGTGAATGTATACAAAATATTTGTTTTGCTATAATAACTAGATGATATTCTCTTTAATGCAATAAATATCAATAAACGCGTATGGAACTGTGGGTATAACAATGGTAGAATATAAGTCCAGGTGTTATTTTTATTACTATCATTTGTTATCAAATATATGAACTACGCCGTAAATACCATAAAAACTACTACTAAAATATTCCATTTTTATTGGTTGTTAGTCTAGAATGATTCCATGACATATTTATTAATTATTTCTTCGGGTCTTTTCAAACAAACCAATTCCACGAAAACCGGCAACAAGATGCTTAATTTTATTTGCGCGAGGTGTATCTGAAAAAACTGAATTGTGAAATTAGTAATAGAGAGAGCGAAATATTAGCTTAAAAGCTCCATAATTAAAATAGCTTCCTGCTGTTAGATTTTAACTACATATTACACTGCAGGGTGTAAATTTTATTACCATTTGGAGGAAAGTGCTGCCTACTGTGATTGTTCTTAATAATTATTTAATTATTTCTCTGTTACGTACTTTTCTTTTACGCTTTTAACTTTGTTAAGTTAAATATATGAATCTAGGTATAGTTTCATAAATTGTGTACTCTTTCTCGTCAGGAGTGATTTTCAAGTTCTAAGCGGATGGGATCATGGACCGTCAGATACTAATAAAGATATACTTTATGTCATCAACGCCTTTTTATCGTATATTTAGTTTGAAAGACAATTTATGCATATTCATGCACATGTATACAATTATAGTACAGGTATATACAGTTTTTTGGGAGTAATGTCATAATTATTGATTCTTTCGCTCTTCTATATACACTTCTACTGAATGCCCGTTATTTTATACATACTAGATTGACACTTAAACTTTAGCATTAAGATTTAATCTTGTTAAAATGTGGTGTAAACGAGTTGCGTAATTTTTATCTATATAAGTAATTTGTGTCATTATTTTACTGTCTAAACAGTATTTCTCAACAGTTTGTTTTTTATCAGGATACACTATTAAGAAGAAGCACCTTCACTAAATTCTTTTCATTTGTTCACAGGACCAGAAAATTCGGAATGTCGTTCTCATAGGCTCTCAGGGTTCACTCGAAGAGAAAACTGTCACCGTGTGTTACGGAGCCGACTTCGTTAACGTGACCTTCATCAATTTCTGCTGCACCAGGAAGGAAATTGCACAGGTAAACCGCGATTGCATTCAGTGCATTACTCGGAGCTTGCGGTCGTGGAACTATATTATCCGACCGACGGTTTATTGAATCTGCGCGCCGTTGAGGATGTCGATTGGAATGGTGCCAATTGAATTGTCGGTTTTATCGGTTGTCTATTTCTTGTCGTTTTCGATTAGTTAACGAGTGGAAAATGTGAATTTGTCGGATTTTTTACCGATTTAACAGCTCATTAGTGAATTGTTCCTATGCGCATCGATTGCGGTTTTTGACTCGTGATTACTTACGTATTTCATAACAGCAAAACGAGGCCATAGATGGTTAAATGACCGAAACAAATTATGTATCATTTATAAGCAGCTCTTAACAAAACAGCGGCAGCGTTGCGTCTGTATACGAAATTAGGTGTGCTTAATTAAAATATTTTAGGGAATCTTCACCTCTAAATTCTTGCCGTCCTAATGATGCCCGTATCTAAAGGCTGTGATAAAACGTCGGAAACCGGCGCGGCGCTTATATGCGAAACACTAGCACGAATACATTTTTGATGAATGCTTCATTTAACAGGGGTATACATGCAATGTGAATCTTTTTTCTCATAGGATTGAGATTCTTAGTTGTGACTTTTTTTTTACATAGGGAAATCCCTTCGAATGCCCACCCTGGCCGGGCAGCTAGGGTGGGGTATGTCCGACTTGCACGGACTAAAACCCCATGGTGCCTCCTTACACCTGTTGGCCGGGGAGCAGGAACTGCCTACGGCACTACCTCTGCTCAACCGGCAGGTGTCGGCCCCTCATAAGGGGCCCCTTCTGCGCCCTGAGGGGTCAAGGTGGAAGAACCCTCAGGGAGGGGTGAGTGTTAAACCCCCCCCCCCCCCGCGACGAACTGTGGCAGTCGCACGGCACAATGCGACTCCACCACGGGGGCCTGCTATAGTGCTGGGCAACGGACGTGCCCGGGTCACGTCGCCCGCAGGCCCTTTACGGCGGCCTCAGATCGTCGCCGCCGTGTTCGTCGGCCGCGGGAGAGGAGCCTGGTGGTCTGCTCTCTCTCCCTCTCCGCCGCCTCCTTAGCGAGCATAACTGCCTCGCAGAATGAGGCGACGGAGTTCCACTCGGTCTCGCTCTCAACCATCTTACAGACGACAGACGAGAGCGAGAGATCCGGCCTATGGCCGCGACGAGCTCGCGGCGTGGCACATCCCAGGCGGGACAAACTTCTAGCGTGTGCTGCGTGTTGCCTGTCGCGCAGTCACAGTCATAGCAACCTGCAACTGGTTCCCGGCCTATGCGACACAGATAACTCCCGAAGCAACCGTGCCCCGAGAGCACCTGCGTTAGCCGGAAGCGCAGGGTGCCACTCCGCCTGGTGAGCCATTCGACCATGACCGGCCGAACGGCTTCGATAATTGCCACGCCTGAGCTCGGCCGCTCAAGTCGTCGTCGCCACTCGTTAACCACTAGGACCTGGTGGAGCTGGAACCTCAGTGCCTCGATTTCCCGAGGCACGAGTCGTTGTTCCCGCTTCAGCGCCTCCACGCGTAGTTGGTAAAGGGACGCGTGGGCTTTCGCTTCCAGGACCCAGGGTGGGGATCCAGCTAATAAGGAGGCCGCCTCGTATGAGATCGTGCGGTATCCGCGTATGGCTCTGACGGCCATCGCCCTGTGCGATTTGCGCAGGTGGGCGATGCTGGTGGCCGTCAGGCCGTCCGCCCACGCGGGGGCCTCGTACAGGGCCATTGACCACACGATCCCTAGGTACAATTGTCGGCAGGTGGAATTGGGCCCCCCAAGTTGGGCATTAGGCGGGCAAGTGCGCCCGCTGTGCCCATTAAACGGGGGGCCAGCTGCCGGAAGTGTTCCTCGAACGTCCATCGGATGTCGAGTAGCAGGCCGAGGTATTATAATTTCGACCCGACGCCGATGGACACGCCTCCCACGACGATCTGGGACGCTCTAGGTGGCGCATTCCGAGGGCCATGAAAGACCAGGGCCTTGGTCTTGTTGAGCGCCAGCTGCCGGATCCTACTGACGACTTGAGCGACTCCTGCCGTAGCAAGGATCGCGGCCGCGCGGTGCGTCTTCCCCCGGGCTAACACTAATGTGTCATCAGCGTAGCAGGTAACACTGACGCCTCGGAGGAGCGCACCGCGCAACACCCAATCGTATCCGATGTTCCACAAAAGGGGGCCCAGGACTGACCCCTGTGGAACACCGGATACTACTTCTCGCCGACTTATCTTCCCTCCCTGACCCGGGAAGATTACGTACCTCTCAGATAGGTACGTCCCGACTATATGGCGGAGGTAGCGAGGCACTCCATGGTATCGGAGTGCTTGCTCAATGCTGGCCCAGGGCAAGGTGGGCCTCGAGGTGGCCCTCAATAAGACCGAGGCCCTTATGTTTCATGGGCCTCGGCGGGGGCCACCTCCGGGGGCTCACATCTGTGTTGAGGGCGTCCGTGTCAGGGTGGGGACCCATATGAAATACCTGGGCCTCACCCTGGACGGACGCTGGCGGTTCGAGCCCCACTTTAAGGGGCTCGGACCGCGGATAGTCGGGGCGGCGGTGGCCCTCGGACGACTCCTCCCCAATACGGGGGGCCGGGTGCCGCCTGCCGCCGCCTCTACATGGGGGTCATTCAGTCGATGGCCTCCTACGGGGCACCGTTGTGGGTGGACGCCCTCAGTGCCACCAATATCCGAGCGCTGCGTAATGCGCAGCGCACCGTGGCGTTGAGGGCGATACGAGGATACAGAACGGTGTCCTCGGCGGTGGCCATGATGCTGGCTGGCTCCCTTGCCTGGGAGCTGGAAGCGCAAGTACTGGCCACCGTTTATGAATATACGGCGGCTAAAAAGCGGTCAGGGGAGCCTCCAGCTCTCAGGGAAATAGAGGAGAGAAGGCGAATTGAGAGGCGCCAAATGATGGAGAGGTGGAAGCGGGACCTGGCGGACGCGCGGTACGGCAGATATACAATCGACGCCGTCCGCCCGGTCCTGCTGGAATGATGCAATAGACGTTGGGGCTCCCTGACGTTCCGTCTGGTGCAGGTGCTGACCGGGCACGGGTGCTTCGGTTGGTACCTGCACCGAATAGCGCGCAGGGAGCCGACCGCCGTATGCCACGAGTGCGGCGTTGACCCGGACACCGCGCAGCACACACTGTCTGAATGTGCTGCGTGGGAGGAGCAGCGCCGCATTCTGGCTGCGGCGGTAGGAGGGGAACTCTCGCTGCCGAGCGTGGTCGCGGCCATGCTCGGTAGCGAGGATATATGGAACGCAGTTGCCTCCTTCTGCGAGGAAGTCGTCTCGCAGAAGGAGGCGGCGGAGAGGGTCCGTGAGAACGATCCGCAAAGCGGCCCTCTCCGCCAACGGAGGACAGGCTGGAGGAGGCGGCAATTTGATCGCCTCCTCCCGCCACCGTATCTGGGCCTAGGGATAGGTGAGTCTGGGGCCCCACCTTCCCATTGCACAGGTCCGGCAGACGAGAAGGAGACGGCCGGTGTGTACCCGGCTGTCTCTTTACAAGACGAGGCCCGGCGGCGGCACTTGTGCCGCTGGGCCACACCGCTGGGGCGGCACGATGAAGTCTATAGAGATCTCGTGCCGCCCCAACAATAGCGGAAGACGTACACCGTGGGGTTTTAGTCCGTGCGAGTCGGACATAACCCACCCTCTCCCCAGGGAGGGTGGGTATCCATAAGGGATTTCGCCACGTTAAAAAAAAAGGGCAAGGTGTTAAAGGCGTTGACGATGTCTAGTGACACCGTCATAACAACCTCACCCCGGGCAACTGCTTTCTCCGCCAGGATCTTAACATGCATCACTGCATCGATAGTGGACCGCCCCTGTCGGAAACCAAACTGATTTTCCGACAGGTCTGGCCCAACTTCTGACAAGTGCCGGACGAGGCGGCGTGCGATGATTTGCTCGCAGAGCTTTGCCACCTCGTCCAAGAGCACTATGGGCCGGTAAGCGGACGGGCTGTCCGCCGGGCGCCCCTCCTTCAGCAGAACCGAACGGCCGGTTTTCCATATGTGTGGAAACCGGCCCTGCTGAAGCGATGCATTGAAGATCCTTAGCAGTCGGGATTCGAGGGCCTAAGGACACGGCCAGGTATGCCATCGGGTCCTGGGGCGGTGTTTTTAGCTTGTAGGCGTTTCACCGCTGGCCTCGACTCTTCCCGGGTCACTTGGGGGACCTCGTTATCATCTTCGTCGTAGCCAACCGCGCTGGGCATAATTGCAGACAGAGCCATCGCTGGAAGCATGTTCTCTGTTGCTGAAGGGAACAGAGCAGCCAAAACTTCATGGAGGAGCTCTGGCTCGAGACTCTAGGTTACCGGGGGACCCCCTGACATAATTTGCCACGTACCATATGGCACGGGCGCCCCCACGTGTCCCGATTGAGCGTCTCGAGCAGCTCCTTTCGAGCCAGAGCTTTAGCTTGCTCAATGGCTTCACGGAGCACCAGTCTGGCTGCTCTGTACCCCTCGTAGAGCTCTGCCTCCAGTGCGGACGTGACTTGCGAGCGGCATGCTCATGTTCCACAGGAGCGGCCCCAGGACCGACCCCTGTGGAACGCCCCGCCTTGTAGCCCGCCGGACCATCCGCCCGTCGCCGTCGACGTAGGCGACCTCCCTGTCTTCCAGGTACGCCTCCAACAGCCGCCGCAGGTACGGAGGCACTCCGAAATATCGGAGAGCCTCCCGTATGACACCGTGCGGCAGGTTGTTGAAGGCGTTGGCGATGTCTAGGGACACCGCCAAGACCCTCTCCTCTTGGGAGGTCGCCTCCGTGGACGTTTTAATTGCTACGTTTAGTCTTGATTTTATAATTTTACCAACCATTTAAATAAAGTTAGCGACAAAATTGAATTGTTAGATATTCTTTACGTCATGAAGCGACGTCATTTGATGGCAGATGAAATGCAAAGAGCTGTAGGGATGTTGCAAGCGGGAAGTAATCAATCTCAGGTATCTTGACATTTTGGCATTCATAGAAGTGTTATTTGTCGTCTTTGGCAGCGCTACAATAATACAGGAGAACCCGCTGAACAACATCCAGGCCGTAAAAGGAGTATAACCACTCGGCAAGACCGGTACATACAACTGATGCAAGACGCCAGCCGATGTTAACCGCTCGAGAGATAAGTTTGAGGCTACAAATTTCAAGTGGTGTTGATGTAAGTCCTCAAACTGTGCGAAATCGACTGCATGAGTACGGTCTACGAGCTCGACGCCCAATCAGGTGCCCACCGATACGTCACGGGAATCGCGCTCGTCGATATGAATGGTGTAGAGAACGCATAACATGGACCCAGGAACAATGGGATAAAATTATGTTTTCCAATGAGTCGCGATTAGGGTTTAAGCCTGATACAAGAAGAGTGCGAGTGTATCGTCGGCCCGGAAATGCTGAAAGGCTCAGGTGCGTTCAGGAAGTTCATCCATACAGCGGCTCAACAGTTATGTTATGGGCGGGTATTATGAAGAACAGGCGAACTGAGCTCGTTTTTGTAAATGGAAACATGAATGCTGAAAATCACATTGAGGATATTCTCAGACCTTATGTCTATCCATTTGCACAAACCTTTGGCTCTGATTTTAGGTTAATGCATGACAATGCGCGATCACATACAGCTCGGCGATCCAGTGAATACTTTGCAACGGAGAATATCCGGGTATTTCCCTGGCCTGCACAGTCGCCAGATCTCAACCCCATCGAGCACGCATGGGACATGCTCCAGAGACGTGTTTTGAAGGACTTGGACGGAGCGACAACAACCCAACAGCTGAAGGATTTGCTACAATTCCATTGGGAGCGGATACCGCAAGATGACATAAATAGTCTCATTAATTCAATGAATAATCGTTGCCGACTAGTTCCGAATAGCAGAGGAGACCATACTTTGTATTAAATTGTTCTATTCTTTCACAATAAATACATTTTCTTTAGAAATTTCATTTTGTAAAAAAAAAATATTTAGTTTCTTATGTATCTTAGTTTCTACAGTATATTCTAATATTGTTCATTTCTATTATTAAAAGAACTTATAATAACAGCTGTTATTTTTACATCATAGAACCCTAAAGGCATTGTTTTAAAAATAAAATACGACGTTATAATGTGAAGTATCATCCTAAAATTTAAATTAGTTCATGTTGCTTAGACTTTTTTGATGAGTGTATATGTAAATACAGATTTCCTAATTTGAATATGTATTTTTACATGTTTATTGGAGCCTTACTTAAAACCTACTACAGTTCTTTCTTTAGCGTTTCTTATTGTGTCGTTTCTTATGTTTTAATTCGATCAAAACAATGAAAATTGTGTTATTTAACTCTAAGTTACGTATATATCTTTAAGTGATGACATATAATAATTATAATACCTTTGAAAGCTGTCTCATCAATGTATTTTGATCGCAATATACTAACCGTCATATGTGCTCTAGTCGTATTTCAAAGTCAGTTTTAATAATAAATAAAGTGAAACAAATAATAATACATTTCAACGTAAGTTTCAAGTCTCTCGAAATATATTCTACACAATACAATTGTAGTTGTTGGGTGTGTTCTGGATCGAGAATAAAAGCCGCGAGTGCCTTTTGTATGTATTTCACGATATTTGATATCTACGCGCAGCCGAGCGGATCCGTCCGTCCCACGTTCGTAATACCATTGTTACAGATTAAAACTTTTCCCTCTACTTCTTTGCTAGAGGCACGGCCGTACTTCTGAGTCTGGACTGAAATAATCTATAATATTACTTTTAATGATACAAAACTTTCCCTGCAAACATATTTTTGGATGAAGCTTTGTGATCGTTTGCACGACCTGGAGATATTTATATTTGGCTCGCTTTTATGCATACTTATTTTAGTTATTTCCAACGAAATTTTAGTATGTACTTTTCTGTTATAAACTCGTTTTATGTTTATTCTGTTAATCAGATTCGAGTTATTGATTTTCAGTTGTTTAAATGACGTCACTATTTTATGCTTTTTACCAGCTTTCAATTTATTGTGGTTCAGCCATACTTTTTGTTATTGCCAAGTTTGAACCACAAAACGATTACAATGCGAAGTCTAGTTTGGAGATATGAATAGTAGCATTAAAAATGTTAATAACTCTCTGCGTTGAGAATCTCAAGCTCGTATGATCTCAGTAGGTAGTAAAATTTTTGTGTAGACATATGTTTTAGCGTTTGTAATTCATTTGTCTTCTTAGAACTCTATGTATCTACACAATTCCATATGTCCTACATGTAAATGATTAGACCTCATAGTTTATTCTTAATAACCTCTCATATTTTTTATTAGCTTTGAATATCAAAATTAAATTTATTAGTTGATTCATTTTACGGTTTGAAAATCGGAGAAGTCTAATAAGGAAAATAAAATACAAATTATAGTATGTAATGACAACAAGCGATAGAAAAAGCCATCTAATTTTTAGGCGAAATGACTGGTAGATTATGGCGATCTTTTGTACAGGATTTGGATACTTGGAAACTTAGAAATTGCGTCATAAATTATCATAGCCCGTCGTAATAACAAACTAGAATAGAAGAAATTTGTTAACCGTTTCTTATGTCATCTGACGACATGTAAGCATTAAAAGGTTCTGGATATTGTTTTTTAGAAGCGCTAGTATTTGTAACTACTAATTAGTGTCATTTAGTATCCTATAGTATATTTATTAAGGAATATTATACTATAAACTTTATAAGCGCACATTACACTACGATTCCTAGGAGCTGAGCAATTCCTATACCAATTGTTGGTCAGAAAGTACGCTAGACGAGAAGGAAGTTATAGTGTGGATGTGCCGTATGGTGGAACATGCGGCTGGGGACAATAAAAATTAAATGCAAGTAATATTGTAGGGTGAAGCTATATTATTTATTGTACACGTCAAGATCCTCAGTCGTACACAACAACAAAAAGTGGAAACAGTTGGGAAATACAATCGAAACACAATGAGTTCTGCGTTAGGATAAAACAGATTATTTTAAAATACTGTGAAACATGCAGGATATTGATAACACTCCACCTATTTCCTTTGCAATCATAACAACTTGCCATTATTCAATTCTGTCAGTTTTTTACGATTATACGGGGGAGAAAAGCGATTTACGACGGTGATTTTCTAGGTACCTGTCTTATTTATGGTCATGTTAGAGGAAACGAAACGCGTTACACACGACACCGTTTCGTCGTAAGAGTGATTTGTTGTATCGAGCCGTGTCTGATTTAATATTACCATGTGTTGTTGTTGTAACTTTGCAGGTCATCTCAATTTTAAGTTATATTTCATTTTGACGACAGTTTTAAACGTATTTAAGAGTTCAAATTTCGCCTCGAAAAGTTATAATTCGATTGTTAAGCGGAAGAAGGTTTATACGCAAATGCTGTTAAATCCATATTTCTATACTAATACTAGCAGTGCCCGCGAAATCCGTTTCGTCTAAAGTATATTAAAATATAATTGTATTTTTTTGCATAAGAACCTTCACCTGACAATATCAAACACAACAAAAAAAGAATTAGCGAAATCGGTTCAGCTGTTCTCAAGATTTGCGCATAGGAACACATTCAGTGATTCATTTTTATATTATAGATCATATAAATAATTAAAGATGAATAGTTTGTTTACTTGAACGCCCTAATCTCAGGAACTCAGGGAATCCGACTCAAAAAATTCTTTCAGTGTTAGATAGCTCATTTATCGAGGAAAGCTATATATAATATTATCAGGCTAAGGTCAATAGGAGCGGAACACCAATGAAGAATGTTTCAAAATTGGGGTGAACTTACGTATTATTTAAAAATATTTTCACATTTTTTGTAGACGAAGTTGTGAGTTAAGGCTAGCGTCAGCCCAAAGTGACTATTCCACGTGGACGAAGTCGCAGGCAAAAGCTAACCGTTAATATATTTGAGTTTTCTCGTGAGTAAAAGTCATAGTAATGGTAATCCTAAAGCAGTAACAAACACGGTAACGATTTAAAAAAATCCAATATGTCATTTTCCTGATGCTTTAGATCCTATTTCAGATTTTGTGAAACTTCGATTTAACAATTTTGCATATTGTATTTGGCTACAAAAGCTTGGTGTGACGCGGCAACGACTGAGATGAGAGTACGCGTATTGAGATATGAGCACATACCAGATCCGGTGATGGGTCAAGGTTTCTGTCGCTCCGTATATATTAACCACAGTTTTCCTTGTTTTTATTTCTGATTACAATATCGATGATGCTCTGGTTTAAAAATTACCAGCTTCCCGGTTCATAAAATGACGCTTTTTTGTAAGGATTATTTTTAAAAGTAATTGTATTGTTTTCGCGTATGTAAAATAGCTTTGATGCGTTTTTTTAACTCTCATTTTTATAATAGTTTTGTTAGTGTTCATAAGGAATGGTTTTTTAAATCAGAAATATATGTATAGTAAAAGAAGTTATGAGGACATGTATCCACCACTAACTCGCAAACGAACATCTTCTTTTTCGGGTTCCCTGGGCTGAGTTTGTGGCCTAGGTCGCTGAACTCGTTAATAAGGACACACTAGTCTACACTGGCACTAGATTTTATAACGGTTTTCTAGGGGCTTTCACAGATTTTATATATTTTTTAAAACAATTGCGTTCAGAGCGGTTTGTAAGTTGCGAGATCTAAACGTACTCCTGTTTTTGATAGACTATAAAACTGTAGAACACATTTGTTTTCGTTTAAAGTGCGTTCAGGTAAATTAGTGAATTTAATTAATTAAATCTAAGTACCTGGACGACCGAGCCTAGCTCGGTTCTTTAAAAAAACATTTTCAAATTAAAAAACTCAGCCAAAAAAAGTTTTCTATGAATAAAATCTAGCTAGATCGATTTATCGTCCCCAAAACTACCTACATACTAAGATTCACGGAAATAGATGACGCCGTTTCCGAGATCCTGAATATATACAAATATAAAAATATACAAGAATTGCTCGTTTAAAGGTATTGATGATAGATAGATATAACAAAATGATTTGTGCTAACATGTATGTAGATACCTAATAAAATAAGGAACAATACATTTTCAATCATCTCTAACAAAAAGTGTAACCGTGCCCATAAATGTTCTTTAGTGTGTTGGTACGCTACTTAAAATATCTGACAATTTTCACCCCTGAAAATGTAATGTTGAGAGTTGTGCATCGGTAGGTTAATCATTCATGGACTCCTGTATATGTAGAGGTACATAGCGTTGTAAATAGGTTAGGCGGTGGGGAATTAGTAGTGATTTGCATCCCTTTGTTTTTGTGGCGTAAGCATTGTTCACATAATGACACTTGGTGGCGCTTGAAAACCGAGTAACGAGTTTCTATCGATTATTCTGTTACCCATTGTGTAGTATGTTTATACCCAGCAACCACTAGATCTCCTATGTTCATAATATTCAAATTGGTAAATAAAGCAATGAATTTTGTATAAGAGCTTTCGAAGTTGGAAAGTTTATTCAAAGTTTCATTTACATTGCGAGAATTATTTAGTGAGTCTGTATTATATCGCACCATTACGCTATACCAATTTTCATGGAACAGAAGTGTATATTTTTATATTACTATATTAAAAATCATGTTTTAGAATGTTGCGATATGGAACAAACTATATTTAAGGATACACATAGTAAATCCTTAATAATATTTTAATTTGCTAAAAGGTGATGAATTGTGTAAAGATGGACAAAGTATAACTGTTTTAAAATCACTTTGGTTGGTGGCAAGCCTACGGTAATTCTACTTGTATGGTGAGCAAAATGCCATATACCTATATGTGGCAAGTAGATTGCGTGCGTATATTCATTGTGAATAATCAGCTTTTTACATCTTATGGAAAAGTTTAGATGATATAAAATACCCAAGAAAATTCTTGATAGTTTTACTCTATACTTTTATTTTTTTGTTACTTTTCAAATATTACATATATAAAATTAAAAAAATTAAATATTTACTAATTTTCATTTAATATAATATCGTTTTAGCAAGAAGCTTTCTAATTTAAAATAATTCTGTACGAGATACTAGTTAAACTGTCAACAACAGAAAGTGAATTTCTGACACCGGCGATTTCTTTACTAATCTGGTGTCATAGAAAAACGGCAATGAAATTATACCTTATCGTATTGTTACATTAATTGCATCTATTACTGCAGTAGCTTAGTTACCACTGTACATTAAAATGTCTTTAGTCACTTTATCGAACCGATATTCTTTGTAGGCGTTTTTTTCATCTTTGCAAGTGTTTATTTCTTTATTAACCCTATAGTAGCCTTAGCTTAATGTATAGAGAGGAAATTATAAATAGAAGACAAAGAGATTCAAATTCAAAGAAATAATCTATACATATAATAAAAATGAAGTGTCTGTATGTAACAGCGGAATAAAAATTTTTCACTGATTGGGTATGAACGTATAGACGCTACTGATAACAAAAATGCAATTTTTAAAATTTTTGTCGGTCTGTCTGTCTGATTGTTCCGGGTAAATTTCCGAAACGACTGGATCGATTTTGACGGGATTTTCACTAGCAGATAGCTGAAATTACTGCGAGTGACATAGGCTACTCTAAATTAGACTAAGTGTTAACCGCGGCTTCGTCTGCAATGCTATCTCTAAAACGGGTGGACCGATTTTCACAAAACTTTCATCAACAGATAACGGATACCATAACAAGAAATTTGGTGGATTTTTATTTTTTACTAGCTGTTAACCGTGGCTTTGCCCGCAATACTATCTCCAAAACAATTAAACTGATCTTCGCGAAACTTTCATTGTCAGATAGCTGACCCTATAAAAAGTAATTCAAGCAATTTTAATTTATACTAGCTGTTAACCGTGGCTTCGCCCGTAATACTATCTCCAAAAGGGTTAGACCAATCTTCACGAGACTTTCACTGGCAGATAGCTGACCTTATAAAAAGTTATTCAAGCAATTTTAGTTTATACTAGCTGTTAACCGTGGCTTTGCCGACAATTCATTCTGCAAAAGGTTAGACCGATTTTCCGGGAACTTTTACTGGTAGATAGCGAACCTTATAAAAATAAATTGAGGTTATGCTCTTTAGACTAGCTGTTACCCTCGACTTTGTCTGTATGAAATTTAGCAAAATTTCAAGATTTCGAATTATTCTTTATTTTTATTAGAGAAATAATTATCAACTAATTGTTTACAATTCGATATTATAATTATTAGTAACTTGAAGATAGAAGAGGTCTTCCTAATAAGATTTAATATCATAAACGTATTACGTAAAGAGGTCCATAATACAATTTCTTGCAGAACAGACAAGCGTTTATCTTTTGTATAGACATAAAATCGTAATTATAATGACAAAGTAATGTAAATGTAAATTTTTATGATAATATTTTAAGTTATTTTTTCATTAGTTTCTTACACAGTGTAAGTGAGCACTAAGATAGTTATATGGTGGGTTAAAATTCTAAATATGTTGCTGATGGTAAACCTCACTAGGTACATTGTTAGTACTTATATATTTTCCGGTGAAGCTGTTAAGACCTTGATGGGTCAATAGCGTAGTCACTTCGAGAAAAAAAAAAACTTATATATCTATTGTATACATTACATGCTACTGTAAGTGGCGTGCGTGTCATACTTAGAATTGTTTTAAAAAGCATTTCTATAATTGTACATAGTCTCATATGTTTATAATTCTTTAATACAATTTAAAATAAGCGTGCGGAGCCGCGGGTACAGCTAGTAGTAAATAAGGTTCCACGCGGAAGAAGTAGCGAGCACAGCTAGTTTAGATCTATATTTCTTCGACGTACCTTATAGGCGTTGACAGAATCAATTCTTGCAATAAGTTCTGTTTTTTGACTTGGTTGCCTAATAACCATTGAACTTGTGAACTAAACCTTTGAGATATACATGATACCCAATAATATTTGAATGAATAGTCTCACGTTAATATTTATCCTCCTCTCTATTTGTGTTAAGTCTTTTGTTTCTCTCTTTATGTAGAACTAGCCTATGCCCGCGACTTCGTTCGTGTGGAATAGATACTTTGAGCTAACGCCAACACGCAGCAGAAGCCCTCAAGAGGAAAAAACCCCGATTTTTAAACATTCTTAATTGGTTCTCCGCTGCTATTGTTCTTAGCGTGATGATATATGGCTTATAACCACCCTCGATGAATGGGCTATATAACATTGAAATATTTTTCCAATCGGACTAGCAGTTCCTGAGATTATCCCCTACAACGTCACAAACTCACTAACTTTACGTCTTTATAATATTAGTATAGATGAGTTATTAATATTTTATGAATGTTGTAAGCTTATACATTTGTTAATAGAACTGACTGAATACTTACAATTTATACGTGTCTTATTGACATATCATATTTATTTATGAGCTCCAATGCTATTACTTAATGTTATGTTTCATTTATGTAATGCATACTATTCATAACTTTTATGTTTAGGCAGTAACAGTCTCGCCAACGAATTCTGTCAATGAAAGTATCTGTTTATGCTATAATATCTCGTATGACACTTTCGATCTCTTTTTGTAGGACGCGGGAATATTGGTTATATTTTCTAGGTCATATTTCCAATGTGATTACGGTGTTAGGTACATACATTTTCCTTGTTATTATCTATACCTATAATAAGAATTTAAATCAAATGTGTCTGTACGATTTAAGTTTTGTTTAAAAAAAATGTTGCAGGTATCTAGGAATTAATAATAAAATACATTTCTATCATTTGTCTGTCTGTTGGAACACTTTTTTTTCGAACTGCTATTGGCCTAGTAAACCCTTAAAAGCTTCACCGAACTACAAAGGCAAAGAATTACTAAGGCGATTGCTTTAACACGCATCACTGCTAAAGTACTGCGTTAATAATAAAACATCACATAAGAAAATCATAAAGCATATCCAAGGGGCCTAACCAAGTTATAACCAAGTGATTTTATCACGTGATATAGCGTTCAGATATGTCACCTCCATACATTTTTCCGGTTTTTTTTTTGCGTTATAGTCCGGTGAAGCTGTGAATGCCTAGTAAGGCCAATAACGTAGTCAGTTCAAGAAAAAAAAAAAAACAAAAAAAAAACTATTTGCGTTAGTGATTGTCAATAAGCAACTTGGTTAGGCCCCCTGAAGTAAAATGTTGTCTTGGTTTCATTAAAATCGTTTCACTTGATCCAAAGTTATTTTAATTATAATGAGTATGAGATGCGAGTTAAGTAGGATAAAAAAGTAAATGAACTTAATATATTCAGATTTTATAAGTCACTGTTTTTTACATTAGGTTCTACGAAGACAGAGTCGCGAACACAGCTAGTGATAAATAAAATGTCACTAATACCGTATAGAAAACATTATAATCCATTATAAATAATTTACTCTCAAACTTCAGTGTTCGTATAGTGAATGTTATAAGATGGAACCTAAATAGTTACAGTCGCTTCACAACAAACGACCTAGCCCCAGGTCTCAGTACAGGCGGACTGAGGGTGAACTGAACAAAGACGAAACAAAAGACAAAGCAAAGAAAATTGAACAAGAGCGACGGAATAATATCCGTTGTGGTTCGAGTTTACAAAAGAAAATAGTGGTGTACGAGTTCAGTGGAATTTTCTTAGTGCTCTTTTATCGTTTTAAAGTAAATGCAATGTTTTTGAATTGAATTTTAAGTACGTCATAATCCTAAAGGAACTGCGGTTGTTGGATCTTGTTATTTCATCACCGTGTGATTTCGCAATACTGGCGTATAAATATTATATTGGCTGTTAGGTAGCTCAATCCATATGGCTTCTCATAAAACTGAAGCTACTTGATCAATGTTATTCGGTTTTCTTAAAACACAAAGGCTGTGACTGTGTGGGGGATGTTTTATTGCCTCGTAACTTGTTCATTCATTCATGTGTTTGATACTTCAATTCCTGAGATGTTTGTTATTTGATAGCTCTTCAACAGGGATTATTGTTATTCCTTCTTCTTGAATAACTGCAACGTTGATGAATAAAGATCTTCCGGTGTTTTTGGCACTTATATTAATTTATATAGTATGATTAATTACGGTTTGCATATTTTTTTATATCATATAAGAGGCAAATGAACAGGCGGGTCACTTGTTGTCAAGCGATCACCGCCGTCCATAGACACTAGCAACTCCAGAGGAGTTGCAAGTGCGTTGCCAGCCCGTGTTTGTGGAAATGAAGAGGAAGAGGGGTTAGAAGAGACGGGAAGGGAGAGGAGAAGGGAGGGGAGGGGAGATAGGGCTCCGGCGCTCTCACTGACCGAACGAAACGCAACAATGCAAGCACTGTTACTTCATGTCGGTTTTTCTGTGCGAGGGTGGAGCTACCCCCGACGAGCCGACCCATTCATGCTGAAACCAATAATAGCTTAAGCGTGGCTCTACCACCTACAAAATATTAAAATCATACTATATAGGTTTTAGCTTTTGACCGCGATCTCATCTGATGTTAAATGGGGATTTATCTAACATAGTAAAACATGCTAAACTCTCACGTACATGTACCGGAATACATCAACAGGTGCTTGGCGACAGACTTTCAACTTGAAGGTGATAGCTATGTATGCTATGATTCAATCAGGATTTTGTCATTTACCGAAAGATCCGACTCAGTTACTTGTATTCGTACCTACGTCCATCGAATCATTGTACTCGAATACGTTATTAACTAAGTCATCATCCCTTTCAACATTTACCAAATTACAAAAAGTTAATTGAATACTTGCTTTATAAAAGTTTGGGGTGTACTTACGAGTACATACTAAATGCACTGCGTTCGCCGAACGTTCGTCATCTTGCTCTTTTGTCTGTTTGGTTAGGATAGGTTAGACTTGCGAAAAAGGATAACGCGAGCTTGCCGCAGCAAGCATGTATTCAATACATATTTAACTTTTTTGTAATACCACGGTTATTTTCTACTAATATTATTGTTATAAGCCATAGTTATTTGTAATTGTGATAATTTAATAACTTATTTGTTAACAGATGTGGACGGAGGAACTGTTCGCTTTGGCGTACAACCTGAATCAATTGAACAATTCTACCATAAGGTTTTTGGAGAAGCTGCACACAAAGATCAGTCTGAAGGCGGATAAATCAGGAAAAATTCTTGTGAAAAAGTAAGTAACAAGTTGTCGGTAAAATTTTTACCGAGTTTGTCTCACGATAACTGTTTATACGACCGAAGATGTTGACGCGCTGGTTTTAGATCGTGGGCTTGTGAGTTCATTTAAGTGCATTGATAACTGGATGGGTGTTTGGCGATAGATTTTAAACTTTAACGCTAGCAAAACTATTATTTTATTATTATGTATTTTTTATGTAAAGTTTCAATTCGCACTTACTATAAGGTACATGTAAGGATAAGGGAATAGTGTCCACGTAACTGGTTACAAATTGCGATGGTTATGTAAAAATACCCATGTCGTAGATGCGATTATCGCCTATTCCATAACAGTCTTTGTTCTTAATGTTTGTCTTTTCATCGACAATGGTAGTACATAATTACAACTGGAACTTATCTAATATAATTTTTTTATATAATTCAATTTAAAAGCTTGTGTAATAAGTAATGTAAAAGTGAAAAGATTTTTCATAGATATTATATATCGGGTGCGTATTATGGGATTTTATTCAAGGGGTCTTTGCTCGGTTAATATTCCATAGTTGCTATTTCTTAAAAAAAATGAACACAATTGTATGCAAAATTTCGTTCTGCACTTTTGTTGATAATCAGTTGTGACTATAGTTTATGAACATTATGTACTATTTTTATTTCATAGCTCGGTACTGTACAATGAGTGATCGATACATTTCTATCAATTAGGGTGCCAATTTATCACTTTCTTATTTCTTTTACGATGTCCTAAAAGTTATAGAAAGAGAATAGATACGATTCTTTTGCAGTTTGACTAGGCCCTTTGATCCATTCTACCATATTGACTCCTCAGACCGCATTTGGGTCTCCTTAGGAGGGGACAACGCCTGTCGGAGGAGCAGATGTAGTGTCGATTAGACTGTCCCTGCTCCCCCGGCCAAAAGGTATAAGAAGGTACCATGGGGTTTCTGTCCGTGCGACTCGGGCATATCCATCCTCTGCTGCCCGGCGGAAAGAATATTCATTAAGGATCTCCCCATGAAAGAAAAAAGGGTCACTAGACTCATGAGAGTGCATGCAGTAAAAATATTTGGCACGTTTATGTCACATAATTCGTGTACTCGTTCACATTATACCAACAAGAGAACACGCCCTCGACTGTTCATATTTAGTTCGCTAAACAAGCAAAGATCGTCGTTCATACGTCCTATTTGTATTATTTATGGATGCCTTATGGATTCGTAGTTATGGTAACAATTATGAAATTGGTAGATAATGTGAAATAAGGACCAAAATAACTACAAATGTCTGCGCAAAATTTCTCTATGGAAATACATATATTATCATCATAATAATATATTTTTCGTTTCACGAGTTGTAAAAGATAATTTAGCATAACAAAATTCTATTCAAGCGTAGTCACAAACTAGTTTTATGTGAGAAATAAAAATAATCTATTTAAATTCTATAATTCAGAGCGAAATAGGCCATTTTGAATTTTAACCTCCTCATGAAATGGTATTCTTTTGATCTTTATTGTCTTTTAATTTTTTTCTAAACGGCGAATAATAGTGCAGCTGCTTTCCGATTTATGAATAGCTACCGATCTAAGTATTATTAGATATGATTTACGTTCTGATTTTATTGTGTTTCTTGATTTACGGTTACGTTTGTCAGCGCATGAAATTCATTTTGTAAACGATTTAAAGTTTTGAACTGGAGATGCGGTAAGGTTGGTATGATATTAGAAAAACTGAGCGGTTGTTTCGTATCTAATAAATAAACTAGAAGCATTATTAAGATTTTAATTAGATCATAGAATATTATAATGTACGTTACTTTGCACTTCCGCCTGGAATTGATTGGTTGCTATTATTTAATTTAATTGATTGTTTGCAATTATGAGTGTGGTTATTACACGTTAATCTGCAACATGTTTTAATTAATCACATATTATTTTTATATACATTATGTAACCAACAGTTTCAACTGCCGCCAGGTTCAACCGTCAAACAAGGAACGCGATTTAAATTCTTCTTGGTGTTTTAGTTACTAATATTTCGCTTTCATTGTATTACTAGTTTCAGATTTAACTTTTTCATGTACAAATCGTACAAATAAAGTCGAACGTTTTTTCTTCAATCAAATGTTTTAGATTACAGAATATTACTAGGACACGAACAAGTGGTCACCACAATTCATCAGGTGTAGCATTCGTAATAATAATGCTTTTAGGTATGTCGCGTTCCGTGGTTAGCTGTATCCAGTATTCAATCGATGGTAGGTTGCCTGTACACGACTGTTTTTTTTATCGAATTATGCTATTGACCTAATAACTTTGACTGTCTTAAATAATATAATTAATAATAAAACTACCTTCTATAGATCTTACGTCCAGAACAAGTGTAAGGCGACGTAAAACGATGTTGCTGTCTTTGACTGCTCCTATGTTCTATCAACCACTGAAATAAAACATATTCTTCTTATTAAACACACTAGGTATCGATAGTAATTTCTGTAGTTGTTTCAGAATAATGTGTTCTTCACGTGTGTAGAATTTAATCAAAATCACCTGTATAAACAAGTTTTAAATTTTGGCTTATCTTCTTTAACGAAGTCTCTGTGTGTGGTACCGAATTTTTGACAATCTTCATACTATATTGACTAATTTGAAGCTAATGCAAAACACAGCGGACATTGAGGCATATCGTAGACTGACGTGACATTAGGTAACTTTTGCCCAACAATGGGATTTTTATAGTCTAGTATTATTATTTAAAACGACAAATAGATGATGCCTATATTTATATACAGGTTTTTTTAAGTATTAATCAGTTTACACATTTTTTCTTCTTCTTATTCTCCTGTTCTGTAGACTCTTGGTCCGCACCTTGTTTTTGCTTTTCCATTGCTTTCATTGTCTGCGTGAAAAATCGTACATATATCAGTTGTTAATTTGGACTTATCGTCGAAACGGCTGAACCGATTTTAACGACAATTTTAGTAGCAGATGTAGAAATTTTAGTCTATCATGTAGGTTAACATAAAGTTTTTCATTGCGTCTAATAATTAATATTAAATTTAACAGAACATCGGAAAATAACAGAATGGTTATATCGTCGATTAAAAAGTTGTCTAAGTAGTAATGACAAAATTACAAGTAAACAAATAAATGACAGCTCACAATTAAAAGAATTAAAATTAGTGGTTTTTATGAAAAAAAAAAGAATTCAATTATTTTTTCACGAGAACTAAGTCGCAGGTACCAACTAGTTATTAATATATTGCTATTATGTAATATAAATTGGGCGTATTAATTTAGTTTCGGTTTCGTTGAAAGTATTAATCTTGTACAAGTCGAATATATGTAACATGTCTGTAGTAATGGCGTCAATACAAAAGGAAAGTTATGAGGCGCTTTGTTATCTGCCATCGCTTGTTATGGCATAGACCAGCGGTTCTCAACGTTTTTTACTTAGCGACACACTAACACCCTCTTTACTGTAGACTTGCTACACTATTACATACATACGTACATGCAAAATTTTTGATACAAAAAAGTAGTTTGTAAATCTCACGAGATATTCGACAGGTGCTGGCGACTAGGGCATACTATATTCGTCTGATTTTATTATTCGAGTTTTATGAATACCACTATCCGTACTATTCGAATTATACGAATTTTTGGAATACCTTTTTTATTACTGAATATATGAAATGATTAATGTTTTTGGTTTCGTGTTATAATAACAATCATACCGAATTACTTTAACACAATCAGCTAGGCACATAACGACGGTGGTAAGGATAATTGAATAACACGTAGAGATTGTAAAATACATATTAGCTAAATAGCATTTTCATTGTTGATATTTGGCTTCATCCTGTGTTTTAGAAAGATAAAAGCATATTAATGAATATTGAATCAAGAACGACTCAAGAGTTCACATCAATCATCAATGATTTACTTGGCATGACCGACTAGAGAAATAAATCAAATTAGAAGGTAATAACTTTGACTAAGAACTATCACAAAAGACAGATGTAATCTATACTAATATTATAAAGAGGTAAAGTTTGTGAGTTTGTGACGTTGTAGGGGGTAATCTCAGGAACTACTGGTCCGATTAGAATCATTCTTTCAGTGTTATATAGCTCATTCACCGAGAATGGTTATAGGCTATATATCATCACGCTAAGACCAATAGGAGCAGAGCACAGATGAAAAACGTTTCAAAATCGGAATGTTTTTTCTTTTTGAGAACTGGTGCGTGTTAGTGTATCTATTCCACGCCAACGAAGTCGCGGGCAGAGGCTAGATATTAATAAGAGCACATACTCCATAGTTTAAAAGCATATTGTGTTAGTATGGGTACTTATTGGTCACGACATGATAAACAATACTTATTTACTTAAATTTGGAAAATACCATTTCGTAGATCTTGATCTTCCAAGATACAGTCATTAACAGAACTTCTTAAATAACCATTCTTCATAGATTCCAAGAGCTCGTTATTTGCCGTTATTGTTTTGAGACTCGCCTATTTTGTTAGAAATTTAAAATGTCGGTGATAGCAAAATATTAGATTTTGTCTTCTCCAGCTATATTGAATGACCAAGTTTCACATGGTTATATAGGTGCATCGTCATTTTGCGTTAGGATTTGATAACTATTCGAAAAACTCAAAAATCTCGAATACTTGAATCGATAGCATTCGAATAGTAAGTAAGGGCGAATAATACGAATACTTGAACAGTGTGCCTTACATGCGACACGCTGGTTGAGAACCTGTGTAAAATTGGTATGCGTAAAATGAATTTCTGTTCACAGATTAGTGACAACAGCTGGTTCGCTTCGTTTATTTTTCATAATTATTATTTCATCTCGCTTGTATAAACTTCGTAATTGAGTGATATTATTATAATATTTACACATACGTCTGACACTTAGTGGGTTTTGATAATTAACATCTGGTTATTACTGATCTGTGGTTATATATAATGTCGTTGAAAATATGAATACCGAGACCGTATGAAAACTTTTACGTTGACCTACATTTTCGTTGCTATTTTTCTTTTCTCCGAGCCGCTAATCAATAAGTTAATATTATCCTAAATGCTTTGGTATTTCAAGTTGCTGCAGATTTGAAAGTCTATTGTTCAAATGTTTTTTTTAATACTTCATAAGTTTTAGTGTTTGACCATAATCTCACCTCGTGTTAAATGATCATGTAGTCGAAGAGAAGACTGACTTTTATGTACATTTGCCTGATCGCAAAAATAGATACTTGGCGACAGATTTACAACTCGAGGATCGTAGGTCGCCTAGTTAGACGAATTTAGAAAAAATTATATTATCATGCTGTGATTTTATCGTCTTGTTTTTCTTCACCGGAAGAGTCCTCTTAGTTTTGAAGTTTCAAACGTACGTCTTTTGAACCTATATGAGTTGAGTGTTGTGATGTGTAGAATGCTAGCTGCGTCCACGGTTTTGCACGTGTTTGTTGTAATATATAGTTGAGTTATAATTAAACGGATGTTGTGTAGGAAATCTTTAAATATCTATATAAATATAACAATAATATATATAATGATTGTTTGAACGGTATAGGAATTTACACTTTACAGCGATCGCTAATGCTTAGTTATGGTGAACGGCATACCATGAATAACTTCTTCATCAAAACATTTAGTGAGCGCACTGTTATAGTAATTTGTCTAAAAGGTGTTCCAATCAATCGACCTCTGACATACCAACATACATTTGTATGTGAGTTACGGTTTTGTTACGCCATAGTGCTACTCCCATACCTGTGTGACAACTACTTATCGCGAGCTAATATTAACTCTAAAATTAATTCCGATAAAGACGCAAATTAAACGTTCACGCACCTTCGTCATTCCAATTATCATCATCAGCCTGTAAGAGACACACTGTAGACACACCACGTCAGCCCACGACGTATTTGCGATTTCAAACCCTGATAAATCTACAGTTGTAAGTTTTCCTGCATAGAGCAGTACTACGAGAACACTTCTCAGATTCTAGTTACTTTCCTTCACCGTCAGCCGATGGTGTTACCAACTTATATTAGTAAATATGTACGAATTCCGAAATATTCGTTGGTACCTGCCGGGATTGAACATGTTTACATCGGGTTGACATTCCAACAGTCAAACCATGAAATTAGCGTTTGTTTCGTTTTTTTTGACATGCGTGAAAACCACCGGTTCAGTTACCATTTAGTGTCTATCGTCACGCAGCTCGTAACGGCTGACTGTAATGCCTTCTCACACCTGTGTTTATTGTGATCGTAGACAAAAATTCGTGGCGATAATATGAATCATATGAACTGGTGCCTTTCATTCACTGAGTGATGTAACTGGTTTTCCTAATTTGTGGTTTAGGTTATGTATTTATTTACACACGATTACAACCAGGAAAACGACATCATAACATGTTGAGTAATGTTACACACGAGTTCATTCTGTTCTCATTGGTGTATTCTTATTATTATTATTTTTTTGTAATCATCAGAGAGACAAGGTTTTTTGTTGCTGCCGGTATAACCATTGTTGCAAATTTAGAATAAGCATTTGTATCTGTCATGCAAAATATTGATGTATTTGCGTTACAAATGAGTGTTTGTTCAAATTATTGTTGTGTCGTGAGAGACTGAATAGGTACGGCATGTATGTCTTTTATTTATTATTTTTATTTTGTTTTATGTATATAAAAGTTTTCGTTGCGTTTTCGAGATTAAATTTTAATCTAAGATTTTACTAGTAATACAATATCTCTAAGGATAATTTGATTCAACTCTCTTTCCTAGAAAATTTGAAAAGTAATGAGTAACTACTATTATTAAACACACTAAACAAAATATACCTATAATCAACTAACAAAGAAGAACATTGCGCATTTGAGGTAAAATATAATAATTGAAAGAATATATAAAAATAATACTATTGGAATGTAATAAAATTCCCAATTAAGTAGAAAAGTCGTAATCATAATGACAAATAAATTTTTAAATGAACTAAAGAACATGAGAAGAAAGAGGCTAAGAGAGTTAAATAATGATGCTACATATATTATTGCTTTATTCTGATTTTGAAAGAGGATATAATAAGCCTACGCAGAAATAAATTTGTATATAGTTAAAGAAATCTTAATTATATGTATACAGAAGAAGCGATAATGGTTTAGACAACCCAATTTAAATCTACGTCGGATGTTCAAATATTATATGTAACGTGTCTAGAACTAAATTATAACTATAACCTCTTGTCAAACACGTATCACTATGTTTCAGCATTTCATTTGAGAACCTGAATATATGTAGCACCTAACTATCTTCAATTAAATTAAGTCATATGTTGTCATCATGTGAGATTATTATTAACGCTTAACATATATTTTTTAAACATTGTTTGTAATAAAACATCATAGTGGCAACACGGCCTCTGATGTTGAGTTTAGTACAATAGACGATACACCAATGAGAGATCGGCAATCTCGCCTAAATCATATATATACAGGCTGATCCCGAAATGCAACAAGCTAGAAACTGTGACAAGTTTATGCATTTGTATGATTGTCGCTCCCCGTTAAGTACAAATCCTACCACGCTGTATGTTTACTGGATGAACTCATCACGCCGGAGTGTTCCGTATGGCATTACACTCAATATATGATGGTCGTGATTGTCATGGAATCTCAAATTATGTTTCGTTACAATAAAAATGATTTTTTTGTAGTATCGTTCGACTTTTCGCCCAAAACAAAGAAGACAAGAAGCGCGTGGAGAAAGCTCTTAGCGAGTCCGGTCTACCGACGGGGAAGAATGACACCATCAGCCAGTCCAAGTTCCAGTTTGAAGACTTCTTTGCATTCTACAAAAGTCTAACGCAGCGATCCGAAGTTCAGAAGATATTCAACAACGTGTGAGTAGACAGTACTTGTAGACTTGGATTGTAAAAAAAAATCTCATGTAAATGTTTTATGTGTGTAAGTATGTACCAGTCGTCGCCATACTTTTTGACCGCTCTGAAGATAAGAGATAGAACAGATAGAACATAAATAACCCAACATAAATGTAGAAATAAATACGTATTATATCACGTGTATAACATCGAGACAACTCATAGATAAATAAATGCCAATTTAGATACTTATAATAATATTTTAACATTGGTTGGTATGAAACTCTTGGCCATATCACGCGCAAGCAGGAACATATGGCTATATTCAAAACGGCCGAAAAGATTGACGATTGAACCTACATAGGTACCTACATACATATGTGTACTTGTATTTCTTTGGCTATTTGTAAACGTCTCGGTATAATTTAACATATGAGGTGAGAATAGATTTGCCTTAGCTTTGTAAGTCTACATAATATTTTTGGTTGACGTCTGTTAATTAAAAAGAATAGGGAAATACAAATAAGTTTTCTACTTTACAATACTCATCTGAGCATTTCTTATTGATTAAGAAAATTATAAAAATAAACCCATTGTCTTATAGTCATGTTTTTTTCCGCGTTTATTCTCACGTTCAATGATCCCTAATTATATGGCAATGGGAAGAACGGTGTAGTGCGTTTATTAGTAAACTAGTATTCGTCTAGTGGTCGAAATTCCATCAAATTTCAGTTTAAAAAAAAAGAACATTTTTTGTTATTTTTATTATTAACATTATAATTCGTCAGTATCTAGCAAAGATAAGAGAAATTAAAGAAAATCGACTGAAAAACAGAGGAATGAGATGTTCTTAACCATATATAGAAAAAAAAAAAAAAATTTAGAAGAACACATATGTGATATCGACGATGGAAAACCTAGCTGAATAACATGCAAAATACTGTCAATGGCTAGTATTAATCAATTAGTCTCTCTACTGACAATATAAAGTACTTTTTTGAGCACTTCGTGGAAAATGACTCTTTTTTTTTTCGAACTGACTACGCTTTTGACATAGCAAGGTCTTAACAGCTTCACCGGACTATTGAAACCGACTTAATTTTCTATTTAGTAGGCCCTATTTCTTTACATTGTCGTTAAAAAAACGTCGCGTTTGTTCAAGTTGGTAGAGCCACGCTGAAGCTATTATTGGTTTCAGCATGAATGAGTCGGCTCGTCCGGTGTAGCACCACCTTCTCACAGAAAACCGACGTGAAATAACAGTGCTTGCATTGTTGCGTTTCGTTCGCTCAGTGAGATCGACGGAGACCCGTCTCCCCTTCTCCTTTTCCTATCTCTCCATTACCCTAAACGCAGGATGGCAACGCACTTGTGACTCCTCTGGGGTTGCTAGTGTCTATGGACGGCGGTGATCGCTTAACAACAGGTGACCCGCATGTTCGTTTGCCTCCTATATGATATAAAAAAAGTTGTAATAATGTACAGCAGATGGCGCTTTACATAAATGCACCAGTTTAATGAATGTATAATTTTAACAGACTTCGAGACACAGTTGTAATATGTCATAGTATTAAATCCGAGATTGACTGACAGAGGACTAAATTTTGTGTGATCAACGGAATTATGAGTCCTTTGTTTGTGGTTGGCCCTTAGAAATAAATTTAATAGCTGTCTTCCAGGTCATGAGCTGCGTCTGACATGCATCTCATTCATCAAATACGGAGTTATCAGACGCTTTTGCTAGAAACTAAGAAAAATAATTGAAATTGTAGGTACATGAGATTTTGAATGAAAAAAAGCTGTCATCAGTCATTCCAGACTGTTTACTAAGCGATATATCACTTTGGTATTTAATGGTCGTCTGTGATATTGCATCTATGTATTATCATGTTTCTTTATATAAGTGGTCCGTCTTTTAGTGCTTATCACGGAAAAAGTGTTAGATAGATTTCGATATATTATTTTTATTCTTAATTAAACAATTAGTTTCTATATATAGCTATCACGGTAACTTTATTCACTACGCGTTCAGCCTTCTATGAAGGAGTTGAACGGCGTGATGCGCATGTGTAGAAGAGGAGAAATAAACGAATAACAGTGTTTACAAAGACATTTTAAAAGAAAGTATATATCTGCTTTCAATTTTTTTAAGTATCTTACATGTACATGTGTGCATATGTTTGTTGGTAAACAACACAGACGAAGTCACGTATGTATATACATACATATATTAGTTGCTATGGTAAAATAACCTTTGTTTATCACGAGATATATAGCAGTCCTTGCCTTGGAATTCTATGTTATAAGCGATTAAAATCTCATTTTTGATCATCTCTTATTTATTTTAATATTTTTATCATATCAATTCTTGTGTCGTTGAGGTCTACGGTAGGCATGATGAGATCGTTCTGATTTCGGCATTTACAAACTGCGAAAATCACAATCGTGTTTTCCTAAGTACGAGCGTAGGCATAGAAGTACTCATTGAGGCTGCCTCCGTGCACCAACGCTGTTAAATTATCGATATCGATTAATTACTCAACGACAGACATCCATCGATAAAGCAGCCTCTAATTAAATTGTGCTCCCACAGCGCTTTATCCGTTGTACTAATTTACGCAATTATCAGCCGCGCTCTACGACACTTGCCACCTAAGTTCGTAGGCTTTGAAATTGTCGTCGCGTGTCATAGATTAAATGTGTCGTTCGATTTCAATATAAACTAAATCCGATTTTAGCATTTCCTAATAGTTTAAGTTATTTTTTAATATCCTCTTTTTGAGTGGTAGAGCTACGCTGACGCTATTACTGGTTTCAGCATGAATGGGTCGGCTCATCTGGGGTAGTACCACTCGACCCACGATAAAACCGACGTGAAGTAACAGTGCTTGCATTGTTGCATTTTGTTTGGTCAGTGCGAGAGCTGGAAGACCATCTCCCCCTTCCTCCCTCTCCTCTCCCCTTCTCTATTTCCTCCTCCCAACACAAGCTGGCAACGCACTTGCGACGCTCCTGGTGTTGCAAGTGTCTATGGATATTGGTTATCACTTAACATTAGGTGACCCACCTGTTCCTTTGCCTCCTATGATATATAAAAAAAACCTTCAAATTTTATGCATGTGAAATATGAAGATCATAAAAAAAAACTAAAGACAAAATCTGAACATTGTTGTAGTTTTTTTTTTTTTATTATTGAAGCACGACAAAGTGACTGCACTATGCCTTATGGTAAGCATAGTACAATCCAAAAACAGTGGCGACCACCGAGAGACAGATCATCCATCGTCGTTCGCCGCTGTCATGCCGGCCATAATGACGAAAGTCACCCGGTACTGGATATGCACAGGCTGATCCCGAAACGCGATGCACAAAAGCGAGTCACTATGATGGGCTTTTTCGTCATATACATGGTGGTTGCGACCCAGTCGGGCTGTAGAACTCTACCACCTTGCTATCGTCATTGCTTCTTTCGTTGACATCAGCAGGGTGCACCACGTGCAGGTGAGGTTGGCTTGGGTGTCTCAAGTCTTAAGATGTTACTCGACACCCCTTACACCCCAAAAAATATGTAGATGTATAAAAACTAAAGACAAAATCTGAACATTGTTGTTGGTGTAGAAAAACTAAAGACAAAATCTGAACATTGTTGTCGGTGTATAAAAACTAAAGACAAAACCTGAACATTGTTGTCGGTGTATAAAAACTAAAGACAAAATCTGAACATCGTTGTCGGTGTAGAAAAACTAAGACAAAATCTGAACATTGTTGTTGGTATAGAAAAACTAAAGACAAAATCTGAACATTATTGTTGGTGTATAAAAACTAAAGACAAAATCTGAACATTGTTGTTGG
>JACEII010000041.1:4205235-4261666 GCA_014332785.1 Antheraea mylitta | reverse complement strand
TGTATTTATTTTTGGATTGCATTGTACGTACCGTCAGATACAGTGTTGTTAATTTGTCGTGCTTACTATAAATGTACAGTCGAGGTCACAGGTGTATCTCGATTAGACGTTTGCGGCTTATTAAATGACATAATTGCAGACTCACAAAAAAGGTCGCAGATGTCGCGCGAACAATTTGTCATAATTGCCGGCTCGCTCTGTTGCAGGGGTCGAGTTAAACTTATCAACGGCCTGACACTGTATATAAATCACAATTAAAACTGGTATCTAAGTACGGCACTTTGTATTATGAGTTACGACTGTTAATGGAAGTATAATTATACCTTTTTTTTCGGTTTTTCCACAGCCATTTTGTTTTTAATGGCGCCTGGTTTATATTAAAGTACAGTTGATAGCGACCTATTCTTTTTAAGTAATACTTTGTAAATTCTTGAAAAAGTAAATGTGGTCGTTATTACAATAACTGATAAGCAGTGCATTATTCCTTAGTTATGGATAAGAAATGATTTAGGACATAATTCGTGTGTCGATTATCCATTGCTTGTTTTATTAACGACAATGACAATAATCGGTCTTTGCAACTAGCAACAATATGTAACAGTACCTTAGATGTGAAAAGGAGAACAATTCATGTTACTGATTTGAAAAGCCACGATATGATCAGTGTTTTTTTTTTTGAATAATTTTAGGTTTTAGCGTTTGTCCACAATTTGACCTGATGTTATATGATGATATGGTATAATGCGGTAAACACATGTAGTCCGGTGAAGCTATAAAGAGCTTGCTAGGTCAATAGCGTAGTCAGTTCGAGAAAAAAAAAAGCGGTAAACACGCTAAACCTATAGGTGCAGTGATCTTTAAATCGGTAACACACTCATTGATGCCTGGCGATATATTTTCCAATTTGGTAACCCAGACGGTCTTAGAAAAGCCCTAACTGATGTTAGATTACATGATTGTTATGGTTTCATCACGTCATTATCCACCTTAAACTTCAACTCATTTAATCCAAACGCAATGACTACTGAGACATTATAGCTTTACAATGAATACTAATTAGTTACATTATCGTTTCATTGCTATAAATTGCAAACCATATATAAAATAGCAAATTAGCCAACAACGGAATAATTGCCAACAGTTCATAACAACAATTGTTATAAAATAACTCGCCCTAATTCTTTATTGGTATTCGTTATTGTCACCTTTAATTGTGATCTCATCATAGTATGAAAGCACGGTATTTTCTATTGATCTCTTAGTTAGCTTGAAGTCTATGTTCAGAATCAATTGTCAGGAACCTACAGATGTTATCCAGCAGCGTGCATTTTCGCGTCGATTTTTTCAAGCGAAACTTAGGGCACGGTAGGGACAAATTTTTGATACGCGTTAAACGTAAGGGAGGTATGTAAGTATGTAAGAGTCTGTCTAGGTCTAGTGGTATACCAAAATGAGTAAATGTATATTTAAGTGAATATATGGGATTCGTGTAGTATATAGTTTATGAGCATTCTTATACACATATAATTTACTACATATAAACCAAAGAAGTGTCACTTCCTTCTTTGATACCCTTTCACTTCCTCCGCGTGTACACACTGTTTTTTTCCCTACATCTAACGTGTTATTTTTGGCAGCTTCGACGCTAAATATCAAATGAGATTGTTGTTGAACTCTAACTTCTGTACTATGATAAAAATTAGTGGTCGTAATCCGTACGGCTCAATATTGGTCTACTTTTTTTGGAATATGGAGAAGATCGGTTTAGTAAACTCTAACCAGGGCAGAACAGTAATAAATTTAGTTTATTCTAGCTCGTAGATGAGAGTATTACTAGGAACGCAATTCACACAGATAAGTTGACGTGAGTTATTGCACATTTGCGTTGAGAGTTAAACATATTCGCAAATGTTTCATGCAATCAAATATAAAATACTGGTGACAAGTTGTACAGCCAACAGGTGTTCTATAATGAACTGTATTGTTTCTTGACTCCTTAGTTCTGGTCTGCGCCTAAGAATATCATCAAATACTACTTGAAAATCTATGCCCAATGACCAACATTGGGCATAGATTTTCATATTTTTCCAGTATTGGAGATGCCGTAATTTCATTTGATGCACAGATCAAACATCCACGCATGTCTGCTCTAACGATAATACCCAAAACCTTGGTACTATTGTTATTGGTTTAAATATGTGTATATAATTAAATCAGTTCAAGAGATATACATTACATATTTCCCAGCTACCAGAATATTTGTGAAAGTAAAGGTGGATATATATCAGAGTTTGATAAACTTAAGTTTGAGTGGTCACTATGAAATTTGTTTCTTTTAAGTATTCTCCGTGTAGGTTATTTACGGTATCCGTTTGTTATATGACTTATTACTAAATCAACTTCTGTCCTGTTTAAGTAACCGCAGTGAAAATTTCTATTCGTAGATATTTCAACATAGAGCAGAATACAATTACCTTGTTTTTACAGTGTTTTTTCCATATATTTGTATACTATTTTAACATCTTTGTTTCAGTACTGACGGTAAACCACATTTGTCGGCGACACAACTAGTGGATTTCCTAAACGACGTACAGAGAGATCCGCGTCTGAACGAGATCTTACATCCGTATGCGGATTTACAGCGTGCGAAAGACTTGATAAAGGCCTACGAGCATAATAAGTATCATCAGCAACGTTTGCAGCTAACTTTTGATGGGTTTCTGAGGTTGGTATATTTCTTGGAACGAAGTTCCTTAACGTGCGTTACACCCTCTGAGCGGATGTGGGCGACACTGACAAAAGTATAATAAGACTCTTTCTAAAATTTCTTGCTATACTTACATCCATGTATGAACTATGTACGTAGCCGCACACAGTTCTATTTTTTTTTTCCAACTGAAAACGCTGTTGACCTGCTAAGGTCTTTACAGCTTCACCGAACTATTGAGGCGAGCGCTGAAGGCGCCTAACCGATTTGGGATGTTTGGGCGACTAACTCAAGGGTGCACGACACACCTCGGCTTGGGCTGTCGCCTGTTTTGTGCAAAAATCGCGACCTATCTTAGCTAACCTAAGCTAAGCTATCTAGATATACGTATATGAGTTATTGAAACATGCATGTGTACCAAGAATGCGTGCCTCAACAACTCCTATATGTATTTTGTGTCGGATAAATTCTTCTGAACTATATTGGATAGGACACACAGTTCTCTCACGTAGTTTAATCTATTGTGATGTGAAACGTTTATAGGCGCGGGTAAACCTGATTTTGACTTGGCCCGACGTGGCGACGTAAAACATGAACTTTTCACTATTAACGAAATTATTTTTAATAATTTTTATTTTAAATTATTATTTCAGCTTGTTTTCTTATAATATCTACTAAAAGTAAAAGGAATTTCGTTTCGACCGGGAGTGAATAGACCCCTCACGCCTTTTTATTTGCATGAGCTTAACCCGGGCTTCTACGTCGATGATCTTTGAAGATTCGCTCGTATATTTATATTAACATCTATAAGTTACAAGAGTATAAGTAAACTAAAGAATTACTTCTCTTTAAGTCGATATTTGTCGTACAAATTATAAATTACCAGTTTATTTCAGATTCTTAATGTCGGAAGATAATCCGATAGTGGCGCCCAACAAGTTGGACTTATGCGACGATATGGACCAGCCGCTTGCGCATTACTTCATAAACAGTTCGCACAATACCTACCTCACGGGACATCAGATCACGGGCAAATCTAGTGTCGAAATATACAGACAGAGTCTTTTGGCAGGCTGCAGGTCTGAATAATCATCTTTTACTTTGTGATTGCAGTCACAATTTGGTATACAGCAAGCATTTTATCTGTAGTTTTTTCTTTTAATGTCATAAGAGGCAAACTAACACTTGTGTAACCTCATGGGTAAGTGCTCACCACCGTCTATAGACACTAGCAAGGGAGTCAAGTGCGTTGCCATTCTGAGTTTTCGGAAGGGGGGAGTAGGGAATTTGGGAGTCGAGGAAGGGGAGAGGAAAGAGAGTTGGTCTTCTGGCGCTCACACTGACCGAATGAAACGCAACAATGCAAGCACTGTTACTTCAAGTCGGTTTCTGTGGGTTGGGTGGTAGTACTCTGGGCGAGCCGACCCATTCATGCTGAAACCAGTACCAGCTTCAGTGTAACCGAATTGTACACTACTGTACAGGAGCCCACACTTCATTCACGTTTAATTTTTAAAGTTGTGACATGTATGTAGGAAAACTCAAATTTTGTAGACAGGTTTACTATCACTGACATAGGCGTTCACAGTTCGGCAAGGGTTGTAGCGTGATATACTTATACATTTAGTAAATACATCATTACATAGTATAAAACAATTCTCTGCCACGTCTGTTTGTCTGTTTGTGTGTTCGCGACAAACCCAATAACTACTCAACGGATTTCCATACGGTTTTCACCAGTACATAAAGTGATTAATGTGGAAGATTTCGGTGTATAATTTGTCAGGGTTTTTTTTTATTATCAAGGAGGGATAAGTTTTCACAACCGAACCACGCGCGCTGGTCTACGGAGCCACAGTTTTACGGTAAACCCTATATGGGCAAGAACTAAAAAGTTCGCAACATCCTATCTTTGCCGTACCGTGAACCTGTGGAACAATCTCCCGGCTAGTGTGTTCCCTTCTTCCTATTATATGGGGTCCTTCAAGCGTAACTTGAATAGGCATTTACGCAGGCCGGCATGACAGCGACGACCGACGAAGAATGATGTATCTCTCGGCAGTCGCCGGTGTTTTTGGATTGCACTGTTCTTACCATCAGGCACAGTGCAGTCACTTTGCCGTGTTATTATAAAAAAAAAGTAATACTCAGATGCATTTTACTTTTCTGTTTGTCGCTTCTTATTCGCTCTGAACTGAACTGATTTTTTTGTGGCAGATCTTTGATCCGATTATAAATTGTTTATCAAAAGGCAGTGGTTTAATTCCTTTGTAACTTTACTTCATTTAATTCCATATCTTGTTGATTTATCCATTGTTTCTGTGTATAAAAAAGAACATAGATTAACGAAACAAACCCAAAAGAATGTACACCTGAGATTTAATTACATTGCTATTACCCGTCACAAGATATAACATTAACTAATGTGTTGTATGACAGTTTTTTAATATCCACACACTCTTTTCAAGAATAGAAATCATTTGCTGTAAATAATAAGGTAATTTTTTTTTTCATAAAAATACCCTAAAATATATGTTATAATCGCGATTGTGTTCACGAAACGCTGGCGTGTTTTAATTTCAAACACGTTGTCGTTCTAATTATGCCCTTATCGATTCTAATTTGTATATAAAATCACTATAATGTGCCCGATGGATTTTTAATAGCAATACCAATTAGTGCGGTTTCGAGTACTGAGATATCGGTTTTATCGGTCTGCATCGACCCTAATTGCCTCGTGAGGCGGATGAAAATAAATGTAGGCAAATGTTTTGGAAAGTTTCTGGCCGTTATGTAATTTATTGTTCTCACGTGATGTTTATACTTTTTGCAGTGTGTTTTTGAGATCATTAACCGACTTCAAAATATCGTTTTTTTATGTATGTCACCTCAAAACTTCCCCGTTAATGATTAGATTGCAGGAATTCTTTTTTTTATTGGATGGAAAAATGTCATATTTTTGATTATATTGACATCAAACCTTGAATTTCTAAAATACACCTTGGTATTTCTTTCGAAAGAGAAATGTGTATTGATTGAAATATTGACAGGGTATTGACGATTCACGACTAGGTACAGTCTTCGCTAAACCGATTTTGAATGAATGAATGAATACTTCATTGCACTTTTCGTTTGTACACTGGCGACCTTAATGCTATAAAACATTTTCTTCCAGCTAACCAGCGGTATTGTTGTCAATCAAATAGTTTTGTAGGTAGTGCATATACAGAGGTCAAATATATACATATATGTATAATAAATAAAATATAATAAATAAATATATATAAATACCGCTATGAATGTATTAAATTATATGTATAACATCGAGACATCTTAAGGATGAAAGAGTACCAATTTTAGATTCCTATAATAATATTTTAACTTAGGCTGAAATTACGGCTATATTCATAGCGGCCAAAAAGATTTACTAGGGTTGTAACAATACCTTACTATGATCAAGGGCTGAATTATTCGAGTCCGCAGGAAGTGTTCCTCTCGTTCCCCTGCACGTATTCTCCGGGTGGTGCTAATGAGTAACACATTTTTGTCCGTTGCACTGTTCCACATAAATTGAACCTCGCAGCGATAAATAAAGTAATCTATCTTTCGACGATATTTAAAAATAGATACTCTATTTAGCCATGTGATTAAATAAATGTATTCAAGGTTTTGGTAATTTTTTTTATAAAGTAATGTTTTTCATCTTCTTCTATAAATATACTAAGAATGTAAATCTAAGGAGTCTGTACTTTTTTAGACTTTTGTAAAAAAAAATGTTGCAGGTGTCTAGGAATACGTAATAACATACATTTCAATCATTTTTAGAAATATCTGTCTGTCTAGTTGTTTATCTGTCTGTTTATTTGAACACGCTTTACTGCTAAAGTATTGTGTTCATAATAAGAACTTTTGTAAGAAAATCATAAAGCATATTTTCGAGTAACATCTGGTCTCATTAAAATCGGTTTTGTCCATCAAAAGTTATTGTAATTTTTATGACGACGCGATTTAAGTACGAGAGAAATGTCGATACTATTTAGACTTAATACATTCTGATTGCTCTATTAGTCACCGTTTTGTACAGCAGTTTCTAAGCGGACGAAGTCGTGGACACGACTAGTTATATAATAAAATAATTATTGTGGAATCATATTTATACTGTTGAGTGCTATTGCAAGGTGACGGGATGGGTCGTCATTATTAAAAAGATACATCGTACTTATTGCGTATGACCACAAAAGCGAAATGTGTATAATGTATAGCGATAATGTGTCACCAGTCAGCGAGTTCGGACACCGCGTCTATAGGTGTAGGTAATTCCTGCGAATTAATCAGAACTCCCGGTCAATGCAGACATCGTGATGAAAGCATGAAATGCTGTCATTTTCGAGCGAAAATCCCTCATCAAAATCACATTTAGATGTGTTCTGGTAGTTATACTTGAGGTCCTCTCAAAAATTAGGTTTTTAATCTTTGGTCACATTAACGGCGTTGAGACTGTCCTCAAACGTTAAGCTAATCATTATATCGCGTCTGTCTGTTCGCGATAAACTCAAAAACAACTAGACAGATTTTCATGCGGTTTTTACCAGTAGATAAAGTGATACATGAGGGAGGTATTGGTATATAATATCCCAAGGATTTTTATTATAAACAGGGCGGGGCTACGTCTGCCGGGCCCGCTAGTGAAGAATAAGAGATAAAAGAAAATTAAATATCTTTGGTATAATACGAAAAGACTTAGTTCCATGTAACAAAAACACACCACCCGCAAATTAATTGTAAATCCAAGTTTTTAAGCATCGACAGGTGTCTTTTGGCAATTGCATTGCAATAGTCAGTCCCTTTTGTAGGTTCAATATGTTAACATCTTCAGTCGTATTAAGATTAAGCAAGCAAGATCATTGAAAGCATTACTTTGCGCAAATCCATCATTAAAAATTATGGTAGACGTTACTTCGCACTTCCGTTTGGAATTGTTTTCGCAGCGGACACACCAATTCCAAACGGAAGTGCGAAATAACATTGACGTTGGAAACGCCAAATGGATTATGTGCATTTAACGTTTGCACGATTTAATCTTTCCATCGTGACGATATAAAAAAAGTCGAGTTAGTCATAAAAACTGCCGGCAGAAGTGAAAACCCCAAATGAAATAAATGTGTTCTCTTTTCAATTTTTATATTAATCATAGTGTAAATGACAATATTTAAGTTTCAGAATTTAATGAAATTATTAACATTAGTATGGTTTTCATATCTAATGACAACCTCGGAACAATAATTGTATACATTCTTATAAAGTCTATTATTCAATACAACGTATGATGAGATCTAGAAGGCTTTTATTTTTCCTTTATCGAACTTTAGAAATATTATACCACAAAAATATAAATAAGAGTTTTCGAGGTATGTATGCTTGGTACACACATATCTTTCAATGACTCATTTAAGTATGAATATGTAGCTTAGCTTACGTTAGCTTAGATAGGTCGCGAATTGCATATATCAGATAACAGCTCAAGCCGAGATGTGCCGTGCACCCTTAACACTTAATCCGTGATTCTTGTTTTGAATCCAGGAAGTAATTTTTAAACAACAACAAAAAATATAACTCTACTCGGCACAAAAAATGATAACTTTCTCTTTCAAACGTAAAGTATTTTCCAGGGTTTTAGCATATCTTCGGAAAAGCGTACACTCAGATAATTGAAGAAAATTAATTGGAAGTGGAATGTAGATAATAGCCAACGATATGCCCAAATAAAATCGACTGAGTGCCTTATGCACTCGCCTTAATCGTTCGGTGAAGCTGTTAAGACCTTGCTAGGTCAATAGCGTTGTTAGTTCGAGAAAAAAAAGTATGATGAGTTATAAAATATCAATATTCCATGTATATAGGTGTTCCTATCGCGTCGCTAGTCTAACGTAAGCCTCGCAAGGGCAATACGGCTGGTCACGCTTACGTAGCGTGTTATGACATGAATTTACAAACATGTCTTTATCAAAAATACCGCTCAACACGCGTAAAGAAGTTTTCGCTTCAAAAATTTTAAGTATGCGTGTTGAATGGAAAGTTTTGTATTATATAGTTGATACAGCGAACTATTATAAATATTTAAAGTGGACACTTGGCAACGCGCTAAAGAGATTTCCACTGGAGACTGTCTCCGGTGACCTTCGCGTGATGTCGACCGGATTAATTGAGTCGTTTTTCATGAGATTCATTGCTATAATATGTCACGTGGCGTTACATCTCATATTCGTATGTGCATTTAATTGATGACGTCAGCAAAGCATGTTAATATACGTGTAACTTATAATATAGTGCGATATGCGACGACTGATGACGTCGCAGAAGTAATTGGGATTATAAACATTAAGCAATAAAGCTATGAAGTAAATACATTCTTATATACTTGTTGAATAAGCGCATTAGTAAACCATTATTTTATTCGATTTTAGTTTTAATTCGAGTGCTTCGAAATTGAACTCTAGTTCGGTTTTTTAAGTCTTCAAAATAAGTGCGATACTTTATCTCATCCAAAGGAATGTTTTTTTAACAATAATGTTTAAAAGTAATCCATTTTTTTTTCTATAAGTTATATGCTTAAAATAACAGGTTACGACAGGAATCAGCTATGGCATAATGAAAAAATAAAGCATTACAAATTTGTTCCATAAAATAATGACTGTTTATTTATTTTATTACATAAATATTCATATTTAGTAAATACAGAATACAAAAATTCCACAAGGCGCAGGCGCGGTGTAATTGGCGGCATTTATCAAAGGGCGCTAGGTTGTCGGCGCGTGTCGCGTAACACTAGTATAACGAGTAGCTGACAAAACAATTTAAATCTTATGTTTATGAAACATAGGGTTCCAAATATCTCTAAGTATTTCGTTAATAGTGCAAAGTTTATGTTTTGCGTTGCCACGTGGCGTCATTCCAGCAATCAGGTTACCCGAACCTATAGATGTTTCACATCAAAAAGTATACTTTGAAATCAAAGTACGTATTTATCTATTTTTCGAAAAGCATTACCCGATGGTTTCGATTTTGAATATTATAATATTGTTAATCATCTATATTTTGTTTGATCTAAATAATTGTTTGGAACCCTGATTTAATAGAAGCTGTTATCATGAAATATAATATGTATCGCAGCGCAGGAAGAAATAATGAAATCCTACTTTCTTTAGATAACTCCCTATCCTCGTTCATCTATCCTACTCTTGTATGGTGTGTGGTATCCCTCACGTTTTTATTTTTTAGGCTGAACGTCATTGAACATCATGGTTATTAAAGATTATTACTGATATCATCAGTGTATTACAAAAGTTAAACAGTTTTGTGATCATCTCAGAGTTTTAAGAAAACGATAAGAGCACTTATAGTACTTTCGAGAAAGTTTTTGTAACATATAGAAATTTACGTTGTTCCCTGTTATTATTTGTAATTCACGTCCTCGTATGCAATATCCGAACTCCATTAGATAAGATGCTACCAATGTTACATAGTATAGGAACAATAACGCAAGTTTTTATAAATAAATAAAAATATTTGAATGATTAATTTGCTGCCAAAACTCCATTTATTTCGTTAACGCAAAGTTGTGTATTTAACATGATTGCTGCAGATGCGTGGAACTTGATTTTTGGAACGGACGTACTGAGGAGCCTGTGATCGTCCACGGGTACACCTTCGTACCAGAGATTAGTGCTAAGGAGGTCCTTGAGGCGATCGCTGAGAGTGCCTTCAAGACCTCCGATTACCCTGTCGTTTTGAGCTTCGAAAACCACTGTAATTCACGGCAGCAAGCCAAGATAGCCAACTACTGTAAGGATATATTCGGAGATATGCTACTCGACAGACCTCTAGATTCGCATCCGCTTGAGCCAGGTAATTACTTGTCTATATATTCTAGAATTATCGATAATGATGATGGCGATGATTACTTATTATAGTACATGAAGCCAGACCGTTCTAGGTTTTGCGTGTTTGTCATCTTATATATTTATTTTTTTATATATCATAGGAGGCAAACGTCACGTGATGTTAAGTGATCACCGCCGTCCATAGACACTAGCAACACCAGAGGAGTTGCAAGTGCGTTGCCAGCCTGTGTTTTGGGGATGGGGGTGGGGTTTGGTTGAAGGAGTGGGGAAGGGAGGTGGTTCTCCGGCGCTCTCACTAACCGAACGAAACGTTACAATGCAACCACTGTTACTTCACGACGGTTTATCACATATATCACATCGTCATATAGAGGATTACCTTCTACTACATCGTAACTCTTCAAACTTTACCTCTAAATAAATATGAGTATACGGAAATAAGTTCGGATTTATTTTAATTTCGTTGTATATCGATTATTTGATAAATATATAACCTTTTGTCTGTCTTATGTATTTCGGATATAGTTAATATTTTACTGTGCACTCATGTTATAAGAATAGTATATAGAACTGTCCTAATTCCTTCGTTATTTTCCTAGCTATTTGTTTCATTAACCATGACAATATTCTCCACAAATGATAGTTCCAACATATATGTCGTTTATATTGTCCTGGAATCCATTTAAAACCTATTAAAAGGTGCGTAATTAGTGGGGGGTCTAAGGGAATCATTTTCTACGAACAATCATTATGATTGTTCTTTTTAATTCAGCTCAAATATATCAGTAATACTTCACTACCGAGGACACAGATATTTTTTATGTAATTTATTCAGATTAATCTGTTATACTTTTCAAAATATAATTATGTTATTGCATATGACAGTGTTATTTAGAAATAATTTGCTCAAACAAAGTAGGTAATATGACTTGATAGTGGCAGAATTCGTATCTACGAGACGCCATTATTAAAAAGTTGAAGTTGACAATTCAGTAAATAAATCAATAACATGAGGTTGGGAAGTTTTTGGCGGGATTTCAGTCTGTCATTTTTTTTTCTCTTCTTTTTTTTTTAAGGGACCCTTATCATTTTTACCTGTCAGTCTGTCATGTAGTGGATTTTATATTTTATTCATAATCTTGTGTTACTTGACTCTATATTGTGTAAAGTTGGTGGTGTTTTATGTAATAAGTGAAGTGAATGAAAAATAATACCACGGAGCATGAAATTCTGAAGTGCCACAAAAACTCCCTGGAGGGTTCTAATAAGAGATCCACCAACTTGTTAGAATATTGATTGACACGACGCTTGATATTGTAATGATCGTACGACGCTTGTAATATTATTGATTACTCGACAATGGCAGTAATAATCTGAAAGATTGATTGCCAAAAATAAAGTTAAGAAAAAAACATGAAGTTGATTTTATAAGTTATTTTGATAGATTAAACATGTGTGCGTGCAAGCGAATCCTCGACAAGATTGAAGATCTATTTGCAATTATTTTTTCCAACTAACTATGCTTCTATTTGCTTTCATTTTTTAAATGCATATAACGTAAATT
Organism: Antheraea mylitta; assembly: GCA_014332785.1. Lineage (NCBI taxonomy): Eukaryota > Metazoa > Arthropoda > Insecta > Lepidoptera > Saturniidae > Antheraea > Antheraea mylitta. The sequence continues at coordinate 4,249,494 of JACEII010000041.1, read as the reverse complement.
AAGGAATTAAATCAAGAACTTTGATCTAATATTTTAGAAAAGGCAAAATTAGATAATTAGATATAAAATAGCGAATTATAAGTTATATAAAAAAAGTTAATTAGGAAACAAATCACTGCTATTGGAATGCTCTGGCGTTCACTATCGAGCTCGAATATCGCACAATGTGGGTAACCATGCTGGTGTAACGCTTTTTCCTTACATGACGAATTCTATCAGTTGACTTCTGCCGTAAAGCGCATTAAGGAACTCTGTTCCAGAAAATCACTTTCATTTTAATGCTGTTACTAGCTACAAATGAATTCCAGTTTGACACCCCGGAATAATTCCTAAATACGTACATGTAATATAAAGTTTGGTATCCATAGGTAATCTAGTGTAATGCGTTGTTTGTTTTTACTGTCGTACCTTCACATTAACGTGTTCGCATTAAGCGTCGATTAAACCGTTCAGTTTACGTTTAGGGTAAACACGTATTACGCCCTCAATATATATCTTAGTAGTAACGAATCTAAATATACAAATAAAATTGAAGTGTCTGTTATTTGTCCGGTTAGTCTCTGAATCAATTATGACGAGATTTCTACTGATAAATAGACAGCTTTTCGAAGTACTATCTAGGCTTACGGCCCAGCTTTTCTATAGAAGTAATTATAAAGACTAAAAAAGTGGAATTTGAAATGAGTATAAGAGTCATGGGAATTAAGTAGTTATAAGAAAATTACAATTGAAAAATAATAAATTCATTAACAAACTCACGAATCCACTTTCAATTATATTTATGAATTCTATTAGATATTGGAAACTTGCTTATTTATTTACCTTTTCGTTTTGATATTTATTTATAGATTTTAATTTTACATTTTATTGATTGATTCCTTTTTTGTTTAGTTTTCTTTTTTCATTTTACTTATTATCTTTCAATTTCAAATTGTCAATTTTAGATTATTTTTTTAGTATTAGCGTATTTTCTGTGGCAACATATTGTAGGGTCTGAGGTACCTTAATCTAATATTTTTTCTTTTTTGACTGTTGCGTTACATAAATAAATAAATTAATTCAAATCGTGGTTCAAATGAATTCCGTTTTTTAGAAAAAAACTTAAATATTTTAACAATAACTGATAAGAGATACGATTAATCATATACAAAATCATAACTATATCCAAATGTTGGGTTTTATACGCATTTCTAAGATACAATAAAAAAATAAACATACACACCTGCTATAAATGCTTGTTTATTGTGCAGAAAAATGTATAGGTTTATTTGATCTGCTTTTAAGTTCTAGTCGATGTGTAAATTAAAAAAAAAAATTACAAAAAAAAATTGAACCGACTTCGATATCAAAACTCATACGGCACTGAAAAGCGAAAAATAAATACATTATTAATTCAACCAAATAAAATAAAATATGAATATTTGCGCTACCTAATAATATATTTGAAATCGGTGCCAACCATATTTCATATCATCTACATACAACGTTTAGGTCCACTCTCGCGTCTATTTGTATAGTGTAATATACTTTTTTATACCTACAACAAATTAGAAATTTAGGTTGGCACCGACTTCCAATATATTATTAGGTAGCGCAAATATTCATATTTTATTTTATTTGGTTGAATTAATAATGTATTTATTTTTCGCTTTTCAGTGCCGTATGAGTTTTGATATCGAAGTCGGTTCAATTTTTTTTTGTAAAAATTTTTATTTTTCCATTTTTAGTGTATATAAATATATTTATCTGGTTCTAATTAATTATAAAATAAGTTCATAACTTGACAAACAAACATGATATTACACCGTACTAGATCCATCTGCTCAAATTAGGTTGATTGTGAACGAATTTCAGAACCTCATCTTTCCTAATGTCCGTTTCACGGAAATTGCCTCAACAGTCATAACCCCACATGTAAGTCCTCGTCAAACGAGTCTTATGTACCCAAACACAAGATAGCTGCTGTAAGCCGTTGAGGAGTTCCATTCTTCATTTTCATGATCAACTCAGGATTGATTAAATGATATTCTTATCATTACAACAGGTTGTTCCAAGTTTTCATTAAAATTAGCTTATGGGGAAGTTCATTTATTCATATAAGCTTTATTCATCCCTTTATTTTCAACCCTTATGATTGGATTTTTTTTTTAATTTCAAGAACACCATTCCCAGTTATCAAATTTCAAATAAAATTGTTGAAATCGGTTTCAAGTACACGAAAATACGTTGACACGAACTGGGTGAAAATCAAATAAACGATATTTAACCCCCTTAGGGGTTGAATATTTTATTCAAATTTATATGGGACCACCTTGGAGTATAGCCGAATCAAACAAAAAAAGAATCATTAAAATCGGTTCACAATTGACGGAGATATCGATTAACATACATAAAAAAAAAAAAAAACATACACCCGAACATATAACCTCCTCCTTTTTCGAAGTCGGTTAAAAATACACTGTTTCAGAGTATAAAAAGTTAGATTACTTTTATGGCTACGTGAATTACAAAATTAAGATGATTTTTTTATTCGTGCCGTATTTTAAGATGTTTACTTCATTTCTAACGTGATATCTACTGAAGAACTTTTAGTTGAGTGTATTCGTTTTTTTTTTGGATTACATAAAAGTATACGTCGATTTACAAATTTTATAGTTCAATAAATAGACGGTAAATTTTACCATTCTGATTCTGTTTATGTTTCGAATTTACATTCTTAGTATTTTATAGGTTTACATTAGTTGTTATAGAATTGTACGTGTTTTTATCAATATTTGTGATATCATTTATGATATCTCATATTAAAATACCAAGAAATAGTCAAGTATTAATAATAATAATAGAAGCCTTTAATCTAATACTTTACAATAAACAGTATTTCATAATTTAAATTGGCTTTAGTAAGTTGACATCGACAATTGAGTCTAATGGCCCACCTTTACGTAAAGAGTTTTCCATTTTATTCCATTCTGTTCTATCAATTTTCTACGCTACGTTTTATCTGCTATTCCCTTTATATCATCTTCCCATCAGCTTTGACCACGTTGCCATGGTAGATTTGCAACAATATCACTTAGAGCCGGAAAAGACATTCAAGCATTATTATACCGTTTCATAGTATAAAACAAAGTCCTCCGCCACGTCTGTCTGTCTGTTCGCGATAAATTCAAAAACCACTGAACGGATTTGCGGTTTTCATCAGTAAGCATTCATTTCTAATTTATATATATGTGTACTTTCTTTATCTACTTTGTAACCGTGATGTCTACAGCATTAAAATCTTTTTTTTTCTGTCTACACCTTTAGGAGGAGAGTTACCGCCTCCATCAATGCTGCGTAACAAAATCATAATAAAGAACAAAAAGAAGCACCATCACCACCATAAGAAGGAGGAGACTGTCGCAGCAGAGGAGAATGAACCGAGGCCAGAGCAGCCAATTCCACAGGGGAATGGAGATGTACCACACGTAATGATTACCTTTTTTTTTAATTCGTGTGCTTTTTTATCTGTCACTTCTTTTCCAAATCCTCCGGTTTGGTGGAAAAACATGAGAATAAAACCAACACATGCCGCAATACGATGCGTGTGTACTGTGTTCTCTTTTGAATTTTTAAATTAATAAAATATTGTATGAGTTTTTTATATTTTATAATTTTGTATTGAAATCATTAACATTAATCTGGTTTTCACATGTATTGTCACTCGGAGCAATAATTATGTACAGTTTATTTATTAATGAAAAATGTGATGTGATCCAAAATCTCAGTACAAAAGGTCAATACAAGCTATTACTGGCTTCAGGATGAATGGGTCGACTCGTCCGCGGTAGTACCACCCAACCCACAAAAACACCGACCTGAAGTAACAGTGCTTGCTTGTTGCGTTTCGTTCGGTCAGTGAGAGTGACGGCGGCCCACCTCTCCTCACCTTCTCCCTCTCCTCTACACTTCTTCTCTCCTCCAGCCCTCCCCTCCTCCAACGCAGGTTCGCAACGCACTTGCGACTCCCCTGGTGTTGCAAATGTCTATGGACGGTGGTGATCACTTAACATAAGGTGACCCAACTGTTCGTTTCTCTCCTATGATATAAAATAAATATGTACACACGCCGCGATACTACGTGTTGCTATTTTGACGCGCAATACGGCCGGTCACGCCTACTAGCGTGTCATGACGCGAAACCAGAAGTTTATCGCTTGTCAAAAATAAAAACGCTCAACGCGCCAGAACAAAGTTTTCACTTAAAAAAAAAATATATTAAATATACTTTTACTAGATCAAATTTTTGTGGAGGTGATCTCTTCAAGCTTGAATAACGTTTGTTAAAAGTGTTTATCGATTTACCTAAAATACTTCTAGACATTATAGTGTCATTCCGTTGCCCACGTATTGCAAGAAAAAAAAGTAGAAACATCTGCCAAGTTAAAAAAAAAACCGTGTATAAAATAGAAAATATGAGATTTTGAATTCTTCAACCGGACTATTTCTTAATGAACCGTTAATCGTTTCACTTCAGTGTGATATTTGTTTATGAAATATTTAGTTTTTCGCGAATATTATTTATGATTGATGGGGTTATTGCGATTATTACGTACTAAATTTCCTGGCAGCTGTGATGTACATTGCAACAAAATGAATTAAATATGCTTCGGTAGGAAATAATTTGAAACTATTTAAAATTCATTTTATTTTTATCGCTGTTGGTTATTATCTGTGCTCGCTTGTCGAATCATCGTGTATCGTTAAATGTACACTCGCTCTTTAGTTTCCGTTTGTTATGCTTGTACAGATCTGAATATATGTATGATTTTTGTTTGGCACTTTCTATAGCATGCAGAACTCTATGGATGTAAATATATGTATGTGTTGTTAGGAAGTTACCCACATTCAGTGTTTTTTGTTCATGCTAAACATAATACTTAAGATCAAAGTTTATATCTATCTAATATCTAATACCTTTAAAGGAGCAATTCTTGTATATTTTTATATTATTATATATTCAGGATCTCGGAAACGGCGTCAGCGATTTCCGTGAAACTTAGTATGTAGGTGGTTTCGGGGACGATAAATCGATTTAGCTAGATTTCATTCATAGAAAACTTTTTTATCTAAGTTAACTAGCTCAGATAGAAATCAGATACTTCAAAAATCTGTCTAACCCCAATTCGAATCTGAGTGACAGCAAAAGAGATATCTTTTTTTTATCAATTTAGTGAGGCAAACCTAACAGTTTATTTTAATTTAAAAATGTTTTTAAAGAATCGAGCCAGGCTCAGTCGTCTATGTACTTATGGTTAAAAATCCAATTAAATAATTTATAGATTTACACTTTAAGGGTCTTGAGGTTGGATCACAATATCACCACATTTGAACTAATGTGGTTTTAGATGATAAACACGCCATACGACGTCTAGCTCGTAACTGTAGGTGCCGAAACAGACCCATAGGCGTTAGGTAGCCAGAAACATTAGAATTTGAAAAATCTCTATTACCATCCTATGGTTTCATGGTTTTTGAAGTGAAAACGCCTCTAGGCGCGTTGAGCGTAATTTTTTTGTTTTGTATATGTTTTGTGTTTTATGTAATTGTATGCCATTATTAGTTAAAAAAATTAATGTTTATTCCAATTTTCTCTTATGCGGCCGCTCAAGTATTACGTAAGAAGAATTTTTGGATAGCCCCCAACCCTTGTTAGCAAAAGTAAGCAATGCTCTAACCCCCCTCCCCATGCTTACGTAAATATTTATTTAGATTTATTCCGGTTTAATAGAGGAATATTACTAACGTAATCACTACCCGGACCCCATCCCCTATGTCATCAAAATTAAGCAGATCAAATACCGATGGGGGGGAGCCATCAGTGCTTACGTAATATTTAAATGGCTCCTAACATGGAATTCACTGATTTATTAAATAATTTATATTTACCGTTATATATAAGTTTGGGTTAGCCGTATATAAAAAGAAATGTATTTACGGGTATATACTGAAATTATTTTTGACAAAACTAACACTTTAATTGTACATATTTTTTAAGAATGTACAGCTCTAGATTTCTTTGTAATAAATTTAAGAAAAAAACTAAGAATAAAAATATCCTATTAATTTTTATAGTTAGTTAAGCAATGTATTTATAATGAAAATAGATAAATGGTGTGTCCGTTTTGTAAAGTAGTTTTATCAAGGAAGCACGTCACAATACGATTCATCTTCCACGTGGAATATATATTGTGTTAGATGACTGAAATCACCGACAAGACGTGATTTATCTCTTATCATTGGGTCTACAGCATATGCGTAAATGTTATACCAATATTATAAAGCTGAAGGGTTTCTTTGTTAGGTTGAACGCCCTAATCTCAGGAACTATTCGCGTTAGACCAAAGCAACTATTCCACACGAACGATGTCGCATGAAAATCTAATGTTATAATAAATGATGAGCAGAAAAATTATATGAAACGTATTAGCAATTCTATCAAATGTGAAATACCTATACAGATTTTTTTCGTTAAATAAAGAAATTACTCACACTAGGTATCAAGTTCCGTGTCGCGAGAATATTTACTAATACAATGAATATTTACAAAGAATGCAAAGGGTGCAAAGTATGCATGTGATTAGACTCAATAACATCCACGCGTCGGAGTAATAGAAAATTGTAGTCTTTGAAACATAACAATAGTACGTGGGCGACCGAGCCTAGCTCGAGTCTTTCAAAAACATTTTTAAATTAAAATAAACTATTGCGTTTGCCTCACAAAATTAGCATTTTTTCACATAAAAAAATTAGAAAAAAAAGAAGATATCTCTCCTACAATTATAATAATAACATTATTTATTTAATCAAAATAAATTGTTGCCTTACAAAATTATCATTTTTTACAAAACAAATAATTATATACACTTCAGATTGGAACTAGGGTTACACGGATTGTCGAAGCAATCACTTTTTTCTGAGCTATTTTTGTTTTGAAAGCGGCGGCGCAATTTACATTCGTATTATAGCTATATTTTTTCATTGCTTTAAATCTCAGTTAAAAAAAGTTTTCTATGAATAAAATCTAGCTAGATCGATTAATCGTCCCCGAAACTACCTACATACTAAGTTTCACGGAAATAGATGACGCCGTTTCCAAGATCCTGAATATATAAAAATATACGAGAATTGCTCGTTTAAAGGTATTAGATAATATTATAATAGGTCTAATATTAAATTAGGTATAATTATACATTTTTCTTATTTATGCTACGGCTATGTACATAGTAACTTCTAGTAATGTGTAACTAGTTAATCAGTAATTACTTGAGATTAAAGTAAACAAAGTAAATTTATCAAATCAAATGTATATAGTGCGGATATCAAGGAAACGACATAAATGTTCGTTACCTGGGAACAAATTTTTTCAAAACACAGCTGCACTCCACTACGTGATGTTTATTATGTGTTTATACAATTCCATCACTAAAACTAGGGGTGTGCGAATACTCGAATTTACGAATTATATGTCGAAGTTTTGAATTAATCAGTTCGTTTTGAAAATCGAGGCGAATATTTACATATTTCAAACAATTGAAGATCAAACATTTTTATACGAAAAAATGTGTGATATATATTGCAGAAATACCATCACTCATAGTGTCGTGTAAAATATTTTGAAAATTGTGTCATGGGTTGCGATAAATTTCTTTATTTTCGTAAAGTTATGTTTACTTACAATTTGAGATCTTTACCACCTGTTTTTTTGTTTCAAAGTTATAATTAATTTCAATTTTCATTTACACTCAAATTTTTTTTATGTTTATACAAATAAAGATCATGGAAAATGGAAATTACTGAGTAGCCATGATGAAAACCTTTGATTATTGAAGTATACCCTTTGACAAAAGAACCCTAATAAAGTATGTACTTTAAGAAATCAATTAACTATGATCGAATGTCGACCACTGGGCGCCCACTAGTATACATAAATATATTACAAAGCGAAGTCATCTGCCACATCTACTCAAAAACTACTGAACGGATAATCATGTGGATTTCACCAGTAGATAAAGTTATTCATTAGGAACGTTCATGTGTAAAATATGCGGAGTTTTTTTTTTATTATCTGGGCGGAACAACGTTCGCCGTACCCCCGTTCCCTAGTACTACTAAATAAGTAAGCAATATATGAGTGTTAGGGTGCTAATCATTAAACTTTCGGTTTATATAAAAATAGGAAAATGTATTTTTTTTTTATATCATAAGAGGCAAACGAACAGATGGGTCACCTGATGTTAAGTGATCACCACCGTCCATAGATACTTGCAACATCAGAGGAGTCGCAAGTGCGTTGCCAACCTGTATTTGGGAGGAGGGTGGGGGAGAGGCAGGAAGGGAAGGAGGAAGGGGAAGGGGAGGATAGTGGGTCTCCGGCTCTCTCACTGACCGAACGAAACGCAACAATGCAAGCACTGTTATTTCACGTCAGTTTTCTGTGAGAGGGTGGTGCTTCCCCGGACGAGCCGATCCATTCGTGCTGAAAACAATAATAGCTTCAGCTTGGCTCTACCACTACTAAATTCAATTAGTTGAAGTATTGAACGTTGATGAGAAAAAGGTACTGAATCGATTTATATACATCTATTCATGAATACTAGCGTTGAATTTCGATCACAATTGTTATTGAAAACCGTCCAAGAATATCCTAATGAAATTTTGAATAATTCAAAACAATTTGATTGAAGAAGGCGTTGTTACTTTGCGGAAATCCATCATTGAATACTAAGGTGGATGCTACTTTGCACTTCCGCCTGGAATATGTGCCAGGTATGTATATATGTAGGTAGGTATGTTCCAGGCGGAAGTGCAAAGTAGCATCCACCTTAGTATTCCATCTAAAACATTTTTTTTTGTTTGGGATTTGAGTGCAATTTATCTCCTCTTTTATGTAAAACTGTTGGGATTTTCACAACAAACGCTGTTATCAATATATTTAATTGTAGTAATTTTTGTATTTTTTGTATAACGAAATTAAAATATATTGCCTGTATGTGTGTGTGTGTTTGTAGGTAGGAAAATAATCGAGTGCGATAATAGCTAAACAAAAAATAATTCAAGTGTCAGTTCACACGCGATAGAAGTGAAACTTAGTATTCCGATTATTTTTTAAGAGAATGAGACGAATAGACTATGGATATCGTAAACATTAGTCGTCTGCATTATTTTGTAATATATTAACGATGTCAATAATACATAACACAGAATATTAAAAAAAAAAGTCGCGTGGTAGTCACTACGATCCAACAGAAAATAATGTGCTATAGATTTCAACCTTTCTCTCTCTATCTGTCTCTAAAAGATTAGATGACGGATTCTATCTTATTCTTTCGGTATAAAACCCATATACATATTTATAGCTATCTCTCTGTTGTTGCTCATTTTCGTTTCATGATGCAAGCACATCGCCAAAAAAGACGCTATATTTAAAAAAAAAAAGAAAAAAATCGATTCACAAACAGGGGAGAAAATTGCATTAACCCGATTTATCCAAGTTTATTTGTATAAATTTAACATTTGTTCAAACTTCTTTTTATTCAAATAATTTTACAAACAGTTATCGATTTCTACTTCCTTCTCTATTCCGGGACGTACGATAGATTAAATACACGGCTCAATTCACAAACACATTTATTTCCTTAACGTAAACTGTCATACATTCCATCAATATTTCATCTCATGTTTAACCCGATCATTCACTCCCGCTTATAAAATGTTGTTCCCATATTTTTCTTTCTATCGAGAGCGCAATATAAATTCAACTGTTTGTTTCTGTTTGATTTGGGCTCTATTTTATAGTTGTATCGAATATGTTTCAGCGTAAAAACCTCAGTGTTATAAAAAATAATGTATGCGGTCTCTAGTCCGATAATAAGTCCATAAGATTTGCCGACTTTTTTAGAACAAAAAATGTTTACACTGTAAATGCTCTAAATCTTCAGTTTATTAGAATTTTATTGCTGTATACTACTTGCATATTAAATTAGTAGGTATTTGGGTCAGGATGAAATTTTCGAGTGTCATGCTTCATAAGAAGATAGTTGTATGAGTAAATATTTAAAAAAAAGTTGTGTTGTTCACATGCGGTAGAAGTGAAACTTAGTATTCTGATTAATCTTTAAGAGAATGAATAAAGAGAAGAGAATGAGGAAGATGAATAAAAAAAAAAAACACGGACGCAGTTCACGCCCATTTATATTCATATAAATGATAATGTATTGTCTATCTTAATCTCTCCCACGTTAAATGGCGTATATTGTATTTTTCGTTTCATTGTGTTTTGAATTACAACGCGACTAAAGAAGCATTTACTTCAAAAAGTTTGAACATATAAAATGTAGCCGTTTATATAAGATTTTAAAAAATTCTTTTATCAACCAACTTCATCGTGTGTTATATCGTTGCGCGTACCTTCCGTTTCAAGCTCTAAATTGATTCGTCATTATTTCTCATAACTCGTCAAAAGAAGTATAACTTTTAAGTCCTAGATTAAACTACTCAGCTCAGCACCGGTATAGCTAGTAAAATAATAAACGAGTTGGGATATTTTGTAGCTGGCACGGCAAGGGTCTAAGGAGTCGTCAGAATCCTCAGATTCTGAGAGTTCGTCTGGGGAAGAGGAGGCAGGTGCGTCGGAAGGTGGTGCGACGTGCGACGAGGCGCGCGAAACACACGCCGCAGCCGAGATATCGGCGCTCGTCAACTACGTACAACCCGTACATTTTAGCTCCTTCGAAAGTGCTGAGAGTAAGACACATTTTCAGAGATTAGATAATATCATAGGAGTGTCTTTTTTATTTTAACAGTATACCAGGTGACCGTTTAAAGATTAATACCCTTCAATCCTTTGGTCGTTTATGGGCACATTTAACTTATTAAACAATAATATCAAAACAAATACTAATAAACAACAACGAGAACCTTAATTAAAGTTTATTTTAAAACTGTCAAAATTATAAGAACGATACGTTAATCATTAGGTAACTGCTTATCGCGGGAACGCCTCACGGTCGAACAATAGGAACCGGGGTGCGGACCGAAGTGCGGGACGCGGCCCGAACTGAGCGACAGAACGCAATTCATTTATTACACCAGTCCGTTTTTGCCTAAATCACCTGTGTTGAGTGAATATATCAGTTTTGTGTTTCTCGAGATAATTAGGTCAAATATTAAAGACCTATTTTTTTTTAATTGATTTGGAATGAGAATCGACTAGTGATAATCCCGTCAAAGTATTGCTGGCGACTAACCAGTCGCGCTGTATATAAAGCGAAATGTGCTTCACTTCTGACTTTAAAATGTGGAATTCATTTTAATTTTTCAATATCTATGTTTCCGGTTAATAAAGTGAATGTTTTGTGAACGTGAACAAAATCTTTTAAAGGAAGATTTTTTTAAGGAAAGATAGAATGTAGAATAAGTTTAACTCATTCTCTTGCAATAGAAGTTACGATCTTACTTAATCATATACTTGTTAGTTAAAGAAATATAACCTTTTAGTCTTAGATGGATTTAATAATTTTATTTTAACAATATTATAATCAATTTTGACAGAAAAGAATCGATTTTATGAGATGTCTTCGTTTGATGAGAAACAAGCGACAACACTGTTAAAGGAACGCCCGATAGAGTTCGTGAATTACAACAAGCATCAATTATCGCGCGTGTATCCCGCTGGGACGAGATTCGATTCTTCAAATTTTATGCCGCAGGTGAAATAATTTAATAATATACCGAATAAAAATTAGACCAATTGCAATTATGACATATTTAACGTTTAGGAATTTTAATTTTAATTTGTTTACGTTACAATGGTATATCGTATATATCAGGTGAAAGGCAGTGTTCTAGGATATGATAATTCATGGTCACATTTAACATCACCTCAATAAAATAATAAAATAATATTAATACAAATACTAATAAACAACAAAGAGAACCTTAGTTAAAGTTTGTACTCAAACTTTTAAAAGTATGGATAGAAACCTAAATAAACCTAGGTTGAACGACCGGTGATAAAATCTGTGAGCGGGGACTCATAAAGGTAGAAGCGATACATGTAGCTATATATAATTTTTCTGTTCGTGTGTTTCACTGAACTCCTCCTAAACGACTACACAGGTTTTGATGAAATTTTTTTGAGTGTTCATATGGATTCAAGAATAATTCCGATTCATAATTGGAATCGGTAGATGGCGCTGAGTTTGAATTTTAGGATTATATTTATTATCAACATCCGCCAGGCCCGCTAGTACTATAATATTATGGCACATATATATATATATATATATATATATATATGTCGTTGGGCATTCTATTTATGTCAAATTATGATATTTAAGTGATAAAAAAAAGATTAAGTTCGATAGAGGGCCTATTAAAATTTAAAGTTAGAGCGGTCCTTTGGACAGAATTTTTTGTTGGATATATCGTATGATATTTTGGGGTGACAAAGACAAAAATTTTTCCCTTTTTTTGTGTTGCAAAATATATGATATATATATACAATTTTTTTATTTTTTTTCTTAGTCGAATATTTAAAATAACCCGTGTGTAAATTTAGTGTTACATGTACGTCGAGGATATATATTTCGAACTGTGGGAATCGCAGTACTCATTGCGTTATGTTTTTTTTTATGTGTATAAGGTATATGGTTATGTATTATTTTTACCGATAGAATATCAATTCGATGAATGCAGGTTCAAAAACCGGCATGTAACAACGAAAACTTTCGGAATTCGAGTACATTTAGTAATTACAATTGTAAACACTATCGGCTGACGGTGAAGGAAAATATCGTGAGGAAACCTGAACTTGAGAAATGTTCTTATAGAGTACCACTGTATGTGAGAAAACTGAGTAAAATACAACTTTAGATTTCTCAGAGTTTGAAATCGTCAATACGTTGTAGGTTTGGGGTGTAAGGGGTGTCGAATAACATCATAAGATTCGAGACACCCAAGCCAACCTCACCTGCACGTGGTGCACCCTGCTTAATAACGAACGAGGCAATGGCGCAAGCGGGGTGGTAGGGTTTTACAGCCCGCATGTGTCGCAACCACCATGTATATGGCGAAAAAGTCCATAATAGTGATTCGCTTCTACGGGTCGCGTTTCGGGATCAGCCTGTGCATATCCAGCTTTTTACAGGCCGGCATGATAGTGGCGACCGGCCATGGACAGTGTGTCAATCGGTTGTCGCTATAATTTTTGGATTGTACTATGCTTACCATAAGGCATATTGCAGTCACTTTGCCGTGCTACAATAAAAAAAAAGGCTGGCGTGCTGATTATGCTCATGTCCCTCGGGAAAAGACCTATGGCCGTGCAGTGGGTCTCTTGCAAGCTAATAATGATGTTAATGATGACGATTGCCATTGTTTTGAACATACATCCCCTCTGACCACATTCGTGTTAACACTTTTGTTGCAGCTTACTTTACAACAACTTATGTTAATAGGTATTTTGGAACGCTGGCTGTCAACTAGTGGCTCTCAACTACCAGACATTAGACTTGGCCATGCAACTAAACCTCGGCACTTACGAGTACAATCGGAGGTGCGGATATCTATTGAAACCGGAGTTTATGAGAAGAAAGGTTTGTATCAAATAACATGTAATTTCTACAGCTAACAGACAACCTAAACCGGTAGGTCGAGTAATATAGAAAGACTACTACACTAAGAAACGATTTGTGAAAGTTCGTCCCCTAGTGGGGTCAACATTTCTGAGATGTCGCCGAAGGTAACTTCCATCAGTCACACTGTTCATTTAGGTATGAATTTAAAATAGTTTTCGAAAAGTTTCTGCTGCTATATTTTATTTCAAATTACAATAATAAAAAAGAAAAGACATTTCTTTGATAAGAACATAAAAATCGTCATTAAAATTGCCTTAAAATGTGCATTATTTAATAATAACATCACTCTTATAACTTTCAATATGTCATGATTAACTAGTATATTTATACACTGTGGTTTTGTTGTTTACGTTTTTTATACACTGCGGTTTTGTTCTTTATATTTTTAACTAAACCCTGTGACCGTTAAAAACTTTTATAATTAAAAAAAAACGTGGTTTATTGCTGTTCATTCATTGAGTGTTCTTTTCAATCTAATGTAGTGATCATGGCTTAGTTTTTTGAATATAAGTTTTAGGAGAAAAAAAGAGTGATGAAAGGATAGCATCTTCTAAGTTTACTTGCTTAGCTACCACTTTCAAGTGTAAAACCTGTCACTGCATAGTTGTTAGTATGTTGCGGCAGTTACACTTGAGAGCTAGCTCTTTTTAGGTTTAGTGTTTTTAGGATCATGTTGTCATTTAAGATTAGAACAGATTGTGTTCAAACATAAAAACCTACAAAGTATCCAAAACAACCAAGCGTAATCGAGGTTACTTTTCTCCTTTCTAGATTTTAACGTTTGACCTCAATCCACCACACTAACAGATGATATATTCTCTACCTAAAGGTGGTAGCCAGCCAGGTAGTCTTAAAAAAAAATAGTCAAAGGAGTCGGTAATGATAAAGTGTGTGGCATCGATTTAGAAAAAAAAGAGTCAAAGGGTTCGGTAATGATAAAGTGTGTGGCATCGATTTAAAAAAAAAAGAGTCAAAGGGGTTGGTAATCATAAAGTGTGTGGCATCGATTTATAAAAAAAAAAGAGTCAAAGGGGTCGGTAATGATAAAGTGTATGGCATCGATTTAGAAAAAAAAAAGAGTCAAAGGGGTTGGCAATGATAAAATGTGTGGCATCGATCAGGACCGCCGACTGGACCCGTTCGCGGAGAGCACAGTGGACGGTATAATCGCGGGGTCGCTGTCGGTGACGGTGCTGTCGGGGCAGCTGCTCACCGACAAGCGATGCGGCACCTACGTCGAGGTCGACATGTTCGGGTTGCCGGCAGACACCGTGCGGAAGAAGTTCCGTACGCGGGTCGTGCCCAACAACAGCATCAACCCCGTCTACGGGGAGGAGCCTTTCGTCTTTAAAAAGGTGTGTAACCTCGTAATTTAACCCCGAAATTTGTCTTTAAAAATGTGTGTAACCCCAAAAATATGACCATTAAACTTTTAACCTTCAAAAGATGCCTGACCCAAAACTGTTCTTTAAAAAGGTGTGTAACCTTAAATTATAGTCCTTGAGTCTTTTGTCTTTAAAAAAGTGTATAACTCCAAAATGTAATCCTCGAGTATGTAGTCTTTAAAATGATATATAATCCCGAAATACAACCCCCGTGACTTTTGTCTTTATAAAAATGTGTAACCCCAAAATTGTATCCCAAACTTTTTGTCTTGATAAAGGTGTACAATCACAAAATTTAAGCCTGAGCCTTATGCTTTAAAGGGCGTTTAAGCCCGAAATTGAATCCCTCTGTATTTCTGCAACGACCCAAATTAAACTTTGTGTCACGAGGGTAGAAACTACAAATCGATTTATAAATGACGAATTTCTGACGTAAAAGACATTCAAAAACAAATACTAAAAAATGTAAAACCCGTACCTTTTTGAAGTCGGTTTTTTTTTTATTTTAATTTTGGCAACCAATCCTTTACATTATTATTAATATTACCGGGAAGGTAATTATATTACAAATGTCTTGTAACCATTTCAATGTTCTAACAACAAGAGGACCGCTCCCTTGTTACAATTTTCTAAGGATTTTTTGTGGCAAGTCAGAATCCACGCACCGTGGTATTATTTCTCATCCACTTCACTTGTACAAAAAAATCGGACTGTATTACGTAAAATGCCACCAATATTACTAAATGTAGAGTCGGATAACACAAGATTATGAATGAGATATAAAATTCATTACATAACATACTAAGACCCCGCCAAAAACTTGAAGTCGGTTAAAAATATATATTGTGTTTCAATGTTATTATGACGTCACATCAAACTGTCTAATACTTTTGATGGACTTAAAGTTTGTGTTTATTGTACATTTTTCTCGTCCACGTCAATCTCAATGGCATTGTAATGTAGTTTACTGTAGCTAATGGTGGGTAGAAATACGCTAACATGTCTTCGATGTATTCCGATATCCGGTTCATATCATATCCAGAATCGACATGTTGTTTATACGTCGATATAAACACCATAGACACGTGTAGCGGTAAAAATTGTTAATATTTTCTTTGTTTCTGTATAATATTATTAGCTTTGTTAGTTAACAAGTGCAAATATTCCAAAAATACGTATTCAAGTACAAATATCAATAATAGAAACAAAATCGAATCTCTGGAAATGAGGCCTCTATCTGTATATCCACGATAAATGAATGTAACTATTCATTTGTAAATATATGTTTTATTTAAAGATAAACCAGATCTAGTGTCTTGTTGGTTCTTTTCGCTGGCTGGATTGTTTTCTAAACCGGTTGATTTTGAACTTCATAATGCCTAAATTGAACCAGAAATATATTGATTTTGATCTGATTGTCGAATAAAATTGTAAAGATGTAAGCAAATCTCATATAGCTTTAATACAGCTTTTTCTGAAAAAAAAACCTATCTGTTAAAGGGGTTTTGTTTAAGGGCCATTGCAATGCAAACATAAGCACATAAACGATACACATAGGTACTGAGATAGGTCGCGAATCGCATTTATCAGGCAACAGCCTAAACTGAGGTGTGCCGTGCAACCTTGAGCTATTTGTCAAATAAAAACGAGAGTGCCTTAAGCACTCTATTTGGTAGTCCGGTGAAGCTGTATTATAGACCGACCTTGCTAGGTCAATAGCGTAGTCATTTCGAAAGAAAAAACGATGCACATAAATTATTTGTCTTTTTTTTTCAATTAAAAATATAAATATTAGAATGTTCAAGTAGTAGCAATGTATTTAGCAATTATGCAATACAAACAAAAAGTGGATATTTTATGTAAATAATCTATCCTTATACTAGTACGTCGAAGTTTCATAGCGACGATTTACTTTCGATGATTAGTGTTTTCGCATATCGATAATGTCGTATCTTAAGTAGCAATATCGATTAGATTTGTCAATATTCACGGTAAATCGATATATCGTGTAAAGCTATCGTACGAGTAAAAAAAATGAACATAGCTACTGTTAAATATCGAAATTGCATTCGTCGAACAAGTACTGTAAATTAAAAACTACCACTCAAATGATAACTGATTTAAATATGTTCATATAACATTTTTCGAATCGAATATACAAATATATCGTCTTAATAAATTAAATATTCGATACTATCTATCCCATAGATTTATTAAACAAGAGTAATTATGTACTATCAATAAAATGAATCGCTGTTAATTTGTTACTGTAGGTATTTTCGATACAAATAGCTGCAATAACATTAACGCTAATGCTCTCGAGTTCATTCTCGCGAAATTATTTAATTTATCGTTACTACTTAGTCCTTACAAAAAAGCGTATTGACATGAAGTTCTTTATTTGTAAGAAAATGTTTCGTTACAATTGTTTCCGTCTTTTCGGAGAGTAGTCTTATCTTTCTTTATTTGTATATATAGACTGATTAAAAAACCATTTTTATAAGTTACTAGCCTCTGCCCGTGACTTCGCGTGGAATAGGTACTCTGGGCTAACGCTAACACGCAGCGGAAGTTCTCAAGAGGAAAAAGACCCAATATTTAATCATTCTTCATTGGTGCTCCGCTCCTAATGGTCTTAGCTTAGACGATATATAAGCCTAAAACCATTTTCGATAAATGAGCTATATAACATTGAGAGAATAATTCAAATCGGACCCGTAGTTTTCGGGTGTAAGGGGCGTCGAATAACATCATAAGACTTGAGTCACCCAAGCCAACCTCACCTGCACGTGGTGCACCCTGCTGAATAACGAACGAAGCAATGGCGCAAGCGGGGTGGTAGGATTTACAGCCGGACTGGGTCGTAACTACCATGTATATGGCGAAAAAGCCCGTAATAGTGATTCGCTTCTACGGGTCGCGTTTCGGGATCAGCCTGTGCATATCCAGCTTATTACAGGCCAGCATGATAGTGGCGACCGGCGATGGACAGTGTGTCAATCGGTGGTCGCTATTATTTTTGTATTGTACTGTGCTTACCATCAGGCATAGTGCAGTAACTTTGCCGTGCTACAATAAAAAAAAAAAACAATCGAGTTTTTTCCCTCTTGACAGCTTCCACTGCGTGTTAGTGTTAACCCAAAGTAATTATTCCACGTGAACGAAGTCGTGGGCATAGGCTAGTATACTATATAATCGTTTATCGAATATAAATATCCACATAAACAAAGGAAATGTGACGACAATCGATCACGTTATGAATTAATGCGATCATAAAAACTAAAATGTGTTACACATTTCAAATTATCTTTCGACGGATGCCGACCTCGATGCCAGATTTTTCTTATTGCACGTAAACTTGATCGAGCGTTGAAAAATTCATTAAAATTGCAACAAGATTTTTTTTTTCAGTAGAGTGTTTTTATTTCCTTTCCGTTTTGTTCATCGAAATTGTGAAAGTATCCTTAAAGTATTTGTAATAGAATATAAACTAACGGTATTTATTCAGTGTAAAATGTTGACACAATGAAATGTCATTATTAATATTTCTGCATTATGATTATGCAAGTGTTAAGAAAGTTAAGTGTAAATAAATATGAACACACAATTTCACACATGGTTACTTAGTACCTGTCGAAGTAGATTTTTTTTTTCTCGAACTGACTACGCTATTGACCTGGCAAGGTCTTTACAGCTTCACCGGACTACATCGAAGTAGTTTGTACTAGCTAAATAGGTGAGATAATACACGTATAGATTTTTAACCCCTGAATTTTGAACGCGTTACATCCTAGGCCTCGACCTCACTTTTCACCAGGTGTGACTGAGGTAATGCGTCGCACAGTGTATTATATAAAAAAAAGAATGTCATGAAATCATGACGTTATGAGTTCTTGTAATAACTGTTTACCTATTAATTGTTCTTAAACTGAAAATCTGTCGCCAAGCTTTTATGGACGTGTTCTGCTGGCTGAGCTTAAGAACAAGTCCTCTGACTTTTGAATGTTACCTTTCTAGGCCATATTAAACGCTAAAACTCATTACAGTTTAAAAGAAGACACGGATGTGTTAATTATGTGCGGGGACGGAATTTGCGACTCCTCTGCTCTATAGTACAGTCCCGACCATATTTTGGATCCTTCTGAATATTATTGCAGAGTACACATATTTAGCTATAAATCGTATTATATTGTATGAATAGCATTTATACAATTCACTGTTTACTTTCTACTCTCTATTTTATTAAACTCTTGAGTATATTATGAGCAAGTCTGAGTTTACGGCCATAGTCAGAGTCCTCAAATAGATTGACTAGGGCTGACCTACGGCCTCCAACTGCTGGCGTTCGCACTGGACTTTGCGAGAAGGTGTTAATGACATATGTGAGATATATTGATGCGGGGGAAGTGGTGTTGTAGTAGGGTCCCAATAGTCTGAGGGGAGATATATGATGAAGGGCAGGTACGTCTATATTAGGGCTCTAACAACGTAAGTGGGTATGTAAGATATATCTAAGCAGGACTAGTGGTGTTGTAGTACGGATCTAACAACGAAAAGGATTACACGAGATATATCGATGTGAATCGGGTATTTCTGTAGTAGGGGTCCAACAGCTAGTGCGGGGATATGTGAGATGTATCGATCTGGGGCAGGTGGTGCTGCCGGAGCTGGCGATGTTACGTATCGCGGCACACGAGGAGAGCGGGCGGCTGCTCGGGCACCGCGTGCTGCCCGTCGTGGGATTGTGTCCCGGCTACCGGCACGTCACGCTGCGCACGGAGCTCGGGCTGCCCGTCTCCGCCACTCTGCTGCTGCTTGTCGTCGTCAAGGTTACTTACTCCCCTTGACCTTTCTTCCCACTAACAACACCAGATCAACACAGCACAATGCCTTTACCACAAATCCCTAGGTTTTGTATATAACAAATAAAATAATAACAAAAATCACCATTGAAACCTTTACTCAAAAGCATGACCTTTGTTCCCTTTCTTTCTTACTTCACAGATGTCATTATCAAATATTAGTTATCCTCACTTCCTTTATCTAGCTAAATACGATGTTTGAAAATGTTGTGGTTGTATCAGGATTACGTGCCAGACCGGCTGTCGGAGCTGGCGGAGGCGTTGGCGAACCCCATCAAGTACCAGAGCGAGCTGGACAAGCGCGAGCACCAGCTCGCCGTACTCACCGAGGACACCGACGTGCCTCCCGACGAGCTGCCCAGAAGGATGCCTTCGCTACCGGTCAGTTTTTCCCTCCCAACTCTTGCTTCTCCTCTCCTCTCGCCTTCTCTTTCCTTGACTACATATAACTCGTCTCTTACTTCTCCTCTCGCCTCCTTCTTCCCTCGACTACATATAACTCGTCTCTTACTTCACCTCTCGCCTCCTTCTTCCCTCGACTACATATAACTCGTCTCTTGCTTCTCCCTTGGGCTTCTCTTCCCTTGACTACATATAACTCGTCTCTCCTGTTCAATCGCAAGGATTCGACCATACGTGGATCAACATGGTGTCCGATTACGTTATTAACTAAGCTGTCATAGTTTCAAAATAACACATATGTAACTTTCAGAAAAGTAAACACTAACTATAGTTCTTTATAGTTTTTTTATCCATCTCCGTGTCGAATTTAAATCAATGCTTTGTAATCGAGAACTGCCAGCATCATCTTTCAACACTTCGCTTAACAAATGACTAAAATGTGACGCATGTCCAAGTCATTCATTTTGGCTATTCTGCTGTTAAAACCTTTTTTGTTATAACCATATCTTGTGCAAAGTGATTTTAACGAAGACATTCAATTTGCATTATCATGTAATTTATTAATAGCTCCATCAAACATTTTCAACAACGTAGCATGGTAGTAGTAAGAATACATCGTGAAAGTTCGAGAGAGTTCGTATTTCGCAATAAGAAAGCCGTACATATAAATAAATATAAACGTTTAAATGTCAGTTTATGAAATAACCAGGTTTTAGCAGAATTACAATCGCCTTAGCTCAATATACGAAATAAAAAAAGACATCTCCAAAGCAAGTTATGTATAGAAGAGTGCTCATATTAGTTTACATTATGAATGGTACGTATTTTCGTCTTGCGGTATTCTGCTGTGGGGTACGGCTGCTGAGGTAGACACCATATTTTTATTACAAAAACGGGCAGTTTAAGCAATATATAATATGGGACCTCGCGAATCATTAAAAACGAAATTCCAGGAATTGGGTCTCTTAACACTACCCTCCCAATACATTCTTGATAATTTAATGAAATTCCGTAAAAACTTTGAAAAACTCAATTTAGTAAAAGACCGGGATAATGTAAATACTAGAAACTGTAATAAACTGGTCGTCCCATGTTTCAGACTTAGCAAAACCAGTAATAGTTTCTTTTGGGGTGTAAGGGGTGTCGAGTAACATCTTAAGACTTGAGACACCCAAGCCAACCTCACCTGCACGTGGTGCACCCTGCTGATCAACGAACGAGGCAATGGCGATAGCGGGGTGGTAGGGTTTTACAGCACGACTGGGTCGCAACCACCATGTACATGGCGAAAAAGCCCGTCATAGTGACTCGCTTTTGCGCGTCGCGTTTCGGGATCAGCCTGTACATATCCAGTGACTTTCGTCATTATGGCCGGCATGACAGCGGCGACTGGCGATGGATAATCTGTCTCTCGGTGGTCGCCACTGTTTTTGGATTGTACTATGCTTACCATCAAGCATAATGCAGTCACTCTGTCGTGCTGCAATAAAAAAAAAAGGTAAAAGTATTAGGTTTTACAATAAAATCCCTAAATATGTTACCGATTTGCCGGACTGCAAATTTAAGCCCCATGTCAAGCGGTTGTTAGTGTCAAAAGGATATTATAGAGTGGATCAGTATGTGAACGATAGTGATATCTGGAATTGACTCCTCTCTGTGCATCCACTATAAGATGTATGATGTATTAGAAATGTATGTAAAAAAAAAATGTACCCGATCGAGTTTCTTGCCGGTTCTTCTCGATGGCTGGGTTGTTTTCCGAACCGGTGGTAGTTTTTGACGTTCATAAGCGCTTTATTAGGGCCTAAACTGAATAATTTTTGATTTTGATTTTAAAGGACATATTTTCCTATTTCCGTCCATCGTTTTACTCTGGTATAAGTAATTAAAAGGTCGTCGCGATATTACTAACCCCAACACGATGTACTAACACGTATTAGATTAACGAGATTGATGATATTTTAACTTTTTTAATTAATTAGTCGATTTTTGTGGTAACCGGCTATATATTTTCTATTACTGTATACAGATTAAAACCGATTCAATGGGAGACGGAAGTCCGATAAAAGTAGCTATAACAGAAACTAAGAAATTAATAGAGAGCGAATCGATATCTTCGTCGAACCCACCTGCAAGTGCGACTGACAAAAATGTGCAAGGTGAGGATCAATTGTTCTATAATATGTTTTGCATAATTCAATTTCATTGCTTGATGGCTTTGGAAAATTCATTTTATGAAGCTTTTTAACTACTTTTGAAACATGTATTCAAATCCTTATATTTGAATTATGTTCTTAAATTTTACCAAGTGTGTTTATAAAAAAAATCAGTAATGCTTTTTTGCTTTTGGTATACTATTTTATAATCAAATAGATAGAACGTAGTAACTTTAAAAATATTATAACAATATATATTAGCGTAATACATACTATTGACCGTATGATATGTACTAATGACATACTATTGACCAGCAGTTGTTGAGTAGTACTAGATTACTATTAATTATCTATTGTAGTGGTTGTAAGTCAATAGTAGGTCATAGTACAAATCACCCGGTCAATAGTACGGTTTCAATAATCAATATACATTTTTTTTCCAGAGGAAGGTGATAAAAAATCGAACGGCACCGACGAGTCGTTGGCAGAGTCGTTGGAAACCTTATTGTCTTCGAAAGTGGTCCGAGAGTTGGAAGCGAAGTTGGCTCGTAAGTTGGACGATGTGCGGCGCAAGTACGACAAAGACAAGAAACCGGTCTCCGCAAAGTTCTACGTTAGCAATAAACTCGTCAAGAAATTGTCTTCTAAAAACGTGTAAGTACACAGAATCATGTTAAGATATTTGAAGCTTGCTAAATTCTGTTTAAATTGACTTCTCTTTATGTACCTTTTTTCTTCTGTATCTGAACTGACAACTGACGAGTTTTGACGTTATGTTTGTTTTAAAGTTATTGTTGGCGATGAAAAAAAATTAAATAGATTTTTTTTTATTTACCAGCGACGAGTGAATTAAGCATTTATTTATAACTCTATTCGTTATATTTTACGATTCCTACGTCTGCTAATCTACAATTTTTGTCTAAATAACTTTTATAATATTGAAACTAAAAAAATTGAACGATTACTGTTTTTTTTTTTTATTTGTTTATCTTAATTTCATCTTAATTATGATGATGGATATTGACTAACTACTACTACATATTGATATTAATCGATCTAATACTGAGGTGGATCGCCAGCAGTTTCAGTTTGAGCATCCCTACTGAAAAGAATTAAAAAAATATATTAGTTAAGGTGTTGGCGTGAATAAGATGATATATATTATAATATATTTCCAGTTACAATAGCAGTGAGGCGAACACTAGTACTAGCGGCGCGGAGGAGTCCGCGGGTGTGGCGGGAGCGGAGGTGCTGGCGGTGGAGCGTGAACTGCGATTGCGGTATCACCACTCAATATACGCCGCTCTAGAAAAAAACCTACGTGCTGATCATCATCACCAGATGAAATCACTTACCGTCAGTATATATCTTTGTATCGACGGTTCTCAACCAAATATAATCTATACTAATATATAAAGCTGAAGAGTTTGTTTGTTTGTTTGGTTGAACGCTATGATCTCAAGAACTACAGATCCGATTTAAAAGTTTCTTTTAGTGTTAGATAGCTCATTTATCGAGGATGGCTATAGGCTACATATCATCACCTTAAAATCAAAAGGAGCTGAGCACTAATTAAGAATGTCTCAAAATCGGGCTATTTTGGAAGCTTCCGCTGCGTGTTAATGTCAGAATTATATGCGTTGCCATGGTAACGCGATAACATTCTATCAATAATATTTTCATGGTTTATTTTGTATTCCTATTCAAAAAGTTTATTCTACGTTAGTTTTCTTTTCGATTTTTAATTGTACGTGTTACGTTTATATCGCAAACATTTCTTAAGTTTATTTTGTGTTGTTATTCAGAAAGTTTAGTAGTAATAATATTCGTCCAATAAGACAGTCGAAGGAATTAATCCATACAGCCAATTCTGAAGTTGTCAATATAGTTAGTTTTCTTCTATGTCCAAGTTAATGTAAAAGTATAAGCGCCGAATCCTCTACATAATATAACGTAATTTTTTATCTTCTTAATCTTCAAGACCATAGAATTAATGCTTCGTGGTTTTATTTTTCATTCATTTCACTTATGCAAAATAAACGAACGATATTATATAATACGCAACCAATTTCTACACGATATAGAATCATGTAACACAATATTATGGAAAAAATATAAAATCCACTACATGACAGACTGAAATCCCGCCAAACACTCTTAAAAAACTCTATTCTACATTAGTTTTGTTGCCAATTTTTTATTTGTGATATATTACGTATTATAAAAGTAAAGTGAGTGTAATTTATATTAAAATAAATTATTTTTGGTGAATACAATCTGTGATAGTACAAACATCAAATTTTTTTTTAACTCTGTCGATTTGTCTGTTTTTTTATTTGTTCCGGGTAATCTCCGAAACGACTGGACCTATTTGAATGTTTTTTTTTTCTTAGAAATGACTACGCTTAATAGTTTCACCGGACTACAAGTAATATTTGAACGGGAATTCTACGGGCAAATAAGTAACTAATTAGCTGTTTTATTTAATATTGTTCGATAATGTGTAGCTTTATATTTTCATTATTTTTTTGTATAGTGTGAGCACTGAGGGCGATATATAGTTTAAAATTCCAGTTATGTGACTGATCATAATCCTATCCCATTCGATACACTATTAGTATTCACATACATAATGTACACGTTACCTGTTACAGTAGATGATGTGCGTGTGATACAAATATTTTTGAAATAGTATTATTGTAATTTACACTAGATGTGTAATCACAATTTTAAATTTATTTAATATATTAAAAAAAAAAAGCGCGCGAAGCCGCGGGTAACAGCTAGTATCTTTATAATAACACACCAATGTTAAGTTCCTGTTTGAAGTGTAACTTTTACGGGAGAGCTTTAAAATTGTGTTCGGCAACCTTGTTAAACTCTGGACTGTCTAAAACCATAAATGTTTAAGCTCCATAAAAAATTTATGTAGGCCTCATGAGGCACAAGCTCAAGAGACTGTTCGATGCTTAAGTTTAAAAAAAAAAAACATAATTTGAAACAAAGATTTTGAATAATGACAAAGTATACAATGAAAAAGTATAATTTCTATGTAAAATGTATTTTTAAATATTTTTTCAGCCTTCTGAACTTTTTTTTACTTGACCATAAAATTTAATTTATCGTGAAATAAAAAAATAGAATAAAAACAAGATTCGTCATTTTGAGATCAGAGTCTTAAAAAATCAGCTGAAGGGTTAAGTCGCTTCTGTTTTAATAGATGGCGCTGTACAATATCTCCTATAATGCTGTATCGCGCAATCAAGAGGAACGCCACTTTGTTGACTCTAAGGATGCTTATTATTTATAAATACATAAAAAAAGGTTTAGAACAACATACCGTTTACATTGATCCAGAATAAGAAAGTACGGGCTGCATGCTGTATCTCAGAAAGTTGTTACGACTATCGATTTTTACGATCATATATCAATAGTCCCTTCGATATCGTTATAACAAATTTAGACTGTACAAATTTCTATAAAGGATTGTGATTGTTCGCAAGATAAAAACGATGTTTAAATTGATCCGAATCGTGAAATATAGAATCGATTTTAAAAAAATCAAGTACACGGAATCGATTATCCAAAAATCGATCTCTTAATTTAATTCCTTTTTTGACATCTGAAACAATAACATATACTCAAATTATAGGAAAATTAGCGATTCTATGATTTACTTTAATGAATTCTAATTGACAAATGTTCCTTATTATTGTTTACAGGATTCATTGGAGGTGGAGAAGAAAGAAATATTGAACAGATTAGCGAATTCACGTAAAGAGGACGTGAAGGCGCTCGCGAAGAAAACAAACAGGGATAAAGACGAAATACTTAGAATAAAACGGGAGATACATTCACAGGTAATTAACGTTGGTCTTATTTTTCGTTTGTGTTTTTTATTAATCTATATATTAATACGTGAAGCAAAAAAATTGTACCCTCTTTTAACCTATTTGCTGTCAACGGGTGAATTTGAAATTTGGCATAGTTAAAGTTTATATGGCGGAGAAGTGCAGAAAGTTGTTTATTTTATATAAAATGCATTAGAAGTACATTAAATTTATTAAAATATGCACTACTCACACTACTGCTTGAATTTTACAC
Organism: Antheraea mylitta; assembly: GCA_014332785.1. Taxonomy (NCBI): domain Eukaryota; kingdom Metazoa; phylum Arthropoda; class Insecta; order Lepidoptera; family Saturniidae; genus Antheraea; species Antheraea mylitta. Next base: position 4,222,906 of record JACEII010000041.1, on the reverse strand, counting down.
AACATATACACACATGTAAATAAAAAAGACATTATGACAGCCGACAATAATTACAAAGTTCAAAAGAGGTTGTGAAGGAGGTTGCTATACTCGATAACTCGACTGTATGTATTTTTTAACTCTTACGTTCCAATTACCATTTTTCATCCTACATTCAACAATGATATTATAAATATTATTACAATATGTTTTTTATTTTTTTATGGTGAACTCACTTCAAATTATGATTTAATAAAAAAATGAGCCAAATAATACTTTGTATAATCAAAATAAGAATTTTGTTCATAAAAGTAATCCATAACTTAAACCTCCGCGGTTACAATGTTGCAATTCAATTTCATGTAGCAACAAAAAAAGAATTTATTTTCAAAAGCTAATGGTAGTATTAAAAACATCTTTGTATTGGATTCACCATTTGATTGTATTGTGGATCCATTGCTTTTCCGAACGATGATACTGGCTGGGCATATCACTATTTCTCATAATAAACAGACTACATTTAATTCAATATTACCCAGAAATACCACCCACCCATTGTTTCGTGTAAAATTAATTGAAAGTCGTCATGGGTTGCGATAAATTTCTTCATTTTCGTAAAGTTATGTTTGCTTAAAATTTGAAAGCTTTATTTACCACGTGGTTTTTGTTTTCATATTTATAATTAATTTCAGTTTTCATTAACACATAGATTTTTTTATATGTTTGTATAATTAAAGATCATGGCAAATGGCACATAACTGAGTAGCCACAATGAAAACGTTTGATTATAGAAGGATATCCTTTGACAAAGAACCCTAATAAAGTTCAAACTTTAAAAAATCAATTAACTATGGTCGAATGTCGACCATTAGGCGCCCACTAGTTTAAATAATCTTAAATTTATTTTTATTTTCTTAAATTTATTAAATAAATCTTGGCTATCCACAGATTTCCCTTGAGATATCTCTTTGAGAAATTGTTATTAATCTATTGTATTTATTTTGTATTATATAGTCTGTATAGTTATAGTAATTACAATGACAAGGTTATTATGAGGAGGATAGGGGGGAATAGTGGGGGGATCACACCGCTGTGGTTGGTGGTTGAACATCGATAACGTTCTTTGTTGTATGGCGGTGCTCTGATTAATCTCCATATCCATGGTAATTACGTCGAAAAGTGAATATATAAGGGGGGTTAGGGGGGAGTAGTGAGGAAATCGCCGCACCGAGTTTGATAAGGTTATTTTAGACATCGATATCGTTGATTCTTGTACATTGATGCTCTGGTTAATCCCTACGGCCATATAATAACTACATCGACAAGTTTAATATGAGGGGGGTAGGAGGGAATAGTGAGGGAATCGCTGCGATGCGTTTGATGGCGTTGTTTTGAACACTTATATCGTAGGCTCTTGTGCATTGATGTTCTGATGTATTCTCTATGGCCATAGTAATTATATGGGTAAGGTTAATATGAGGGGGAAGAGTGGGGGTATCTCACCACCGTGGATGATAAGGTTGTTTTTATCTTATCTAAAGATCGATATCATTCGTTGCTGTACATTGAACTCTGTTTACTTTTCACGGCCATAGTAACTATGTCGACATGGTTAATATGAGGTGGTGGATAGGGGGGAATAATCCGGTGATCGCACCGCCGTGGTCAATAGGATTGTTTTAGACATCGCTATAGTTGGGTTTAGTACATTGATGTTCTGTTTAATCCACATGTGTATTAGCAACTCTATCGACAAGGGGAATATGGGGGCATGGTGGAGAGAATCGAACCACATTGGTGGATAAGGTTATTTTAAACATCGATATTGTTCACTATCGCAATGTGGTGATTTGTTCAATCTCTGCGTCTATAGTAACTACATTTGCAATGTGGATATGAGGGGGTAGGGGGGAATGGTGAGGCATTCGCATTGCCGTGGGTTGATAAGGTTGTTCTAAGTATCGATATCGTTCGTTGACCTAGTTAAAATTGACAATTGACGTTGTCATCAGGTCGAGGTTTTTTGCCATTTCCTCTCGATGACTGGATTGTTTGTCCGAACCTGTGGTAGATTTGACGTTCATACGTGGTTTCTTAGGGCCTAAATTGTGACTTTGATTTTGATTGGTCGTCGTGCAGTCCGTGGACCGCGGCGTGGTGGAGTGCTGTCGGCTCGAGCAGGCATATGCTCAGCGCCGGGAGCTGCTCGCGCGGCGACACGACCGCCTCATGCAGCTACTGCTCACCCACAGGGATCAGGTAAATCATACACCGATAACTTTATAAATCCCTAGTTTTAACTATATGTGTATTCTTTCCCGATTTTTATAATAACGTATTGTAGTGACAGCAAGAAAAATAATTTAAATGTATTTTTTTTTTCGTTTGCCTCATTATACGTATACATTTTACTTCAAAACTGTTTAATCAATTCTAATAAATACTTTATACACGACTAAGAATAAGAAATAAAAGTGGATAAATGATTTTAATGACGATTTGATGACGGGGAAATAAAAATATTGATAGGTTAAATTAACATATCATCGATAACTGAAAATGTCAATTAGTTAACAACTTTAATCGAGGACACCATTAATTTTCATGACCAGTATAAATAAATGCTACTCCCATACCCATGTATGTATCGTTACGAAGTATTGTCTATGGTAAGAAAAAATGTAGGTCTGAGATCACGTTATCGTGGTGACAGGCACAACATAATAGCTGTGCCCGAAGTTTTTACATAATCAAAAAAACTTGGGAACACTGATTTCGAGTTATTATTGGAATACCAAAAAAAATTATATTTATATATTTCCCCATATACAATAGTAATACAATGACATTTCGCAAGTTCAGGTTTCCTCACGATGTTTTACCGTCAGCGTATAACGTTACAAAGTTATCTGATAAGTAAGTGTACGGGAATCCAGAAAAAAATCATTGATACATACCGGGGTTCGAACCTCAAACCTTTAGAACACATTTCTTAAAAAAATGTTCTTATATAAATTTCAGTGTTGATTTGTAATTATTTGATATGCGGTCTATACAAATGAAAGGTATTTGGTTGGTATTCCGTTGTCTTTAAAGTTTAAGAACCTCTGTTCCAGATCACCACGACTTTTCACGCAGATGGGAGTAGTATTTTGGTTTTATTTTTTTAACTTTTTTTATATCATAGGAGGCAAACGCACAGGTGTTAAGTGATCACCACCGTCTATAGACACTAGCAATACCAGAGTAGTCGCTAGTGCGTTGCCAGCCTGTGTTGATGAAAAAGGGGGAAGGGGAAAGGGAAGGGAGAAGAAGGGGGGTGAGCCTCCGGCGCTCTCACTGACCGAACGAAACGCAATAATGGAAGCACTGTTACTTCACGTCGGTTTTCTACGAGAGGGTGGTACTACCCCGGACGAGCCGACCCATTCATGCTGAAACCAGTTATAGCGTCAGCGTGGCTTTACCATCTACAAAATTACCTATCTTACTTTATCTATCACATACAATGATACTATAACTAAAGATACGTTACCTACATGATATTTTGATTTAAAAAAATGCACGATAACGCACGTATACGTAAAGTAATATTGTAACGGCACATCGTCTTAGATAAAATGTGGAAGTAGGATGGCATATTCTCAATATCGGTGGTGAAAAAGAAGTAGTTATATGGTGCCTACATATGGGCAAATTGACGGTGCAGCCGTCAAAATTAAGCTAACTATCCAAGTTTTAACAAGGCGCTTTCGAAGCACTTATGACGTATCTATATAGTTTTAATATCATTGATCCACGGATTATTAATATTACCATGTCCAAATAAAGGTTATCCTTTTCAGGAGCTAGTGAAATTGGAGAAGCTGTGCGGTGGCGCACCTGAAGGTTAAATAATAGAACTGTTCGATGTTAATATTTGACCCGGTGTCGTTTTAATGTCCGACATAATCTGAACCGTCGGAGTATAGCTCGAGTCGTGTAGGGAGGTGCTCGTGCGTCGGTCACTATGTTTCGGTTAATATCTGTGATATTATCGCCTAAGGAGCGAGCGGAGAGGGGGGAGTTACTCGAGAACGGCCGAGGAGTTCAACTCGTGCTGGTCTCCCTACTATCGTGTGCGATTCCCCACTGTTGCCAGAGCCAGGGGGATTTCTCCCTAAGCTTGGGATTCAAGGGGAGAACGTTGGGGATATCTAATGGGAAGAGGGGGGTTTAGTAAAATGAGAATGAAATGAGGGATCTTTTCTATAGAAGATCTCCTATGAGTTCGGGGCTGTACTTACCCTTAACTTAGTTACGTATTCTATTTAAAGAAGAGCCGTAAAAGCAAAGTTGCGGTATTATTATTGCGACTTTTTCTGGTTTTACATGACATTTATGAGAACATACATTTTTGGAAAAAACGTTACTTGAGACTCTCGTACATATTTTACTTTCTTATAATGCATTAAAAATGGGAAGTTTGAAGGGAAAGTGGGAGGCACCTGGCAACAGTGAATTTATCATCTCGCTCCCGCTCTCCGCAACTGCGGGCACGTCTTTGCGAATACAGTTCATGAATAACGGAATAGAAAAAAAATACGTGTCCACGCTTATTCTAGTGCTGTTCCATCTTTATCGATAACACTATCGTCCCCCGGGTGTTTTGGCGTTCGATGTGTGATTTTTTTTAATGTATCCACTGCATTTAATTAGATTATAGAGATCTGTGAGTAATTGTGACGTTTCGACGAAACGCTAGTCAACGTACGTTCGTCCCGTTCAAAGACGGGGATTTAAACTCGGTATGAGTCTTAATTGTAAGTTATCTGTAGTCGAATCGAAAGATCTGGAAGTTTCGATCCGGTGTACGTAATTTCGCGATGTTTATACATATCTCAATGCACAAGATACTGTTTTATATGTCGGTAGCCCGTCATATGATATATGTCGTACAGAAGTAAAGTCAACTGGACATTATATGAAATTGACTACTTTTTAAAAAGTGATATTTTGACATTCAATATTTGCCCTGTTAATTATCAGAACTCTGTTTTAAAATTACGATTTTATGATTAGCCGTTTATTCTTTGCGGCTGTCGATGTTTCTAGATTGTAGTACAATCCGATAGTCATTTTTAATTATTTCACTAATCTTGATAATGGTTATTTCGTATTATGTGGTTAGCGAGTGCATTTCTATAGTCAGATTTTAAATTGATCATAAAAAAATAAATTGGAGTCACAGGATTGTAGAGTTTTAAAATGATTATTTAAACTAACTACAGTTGTTACTAATTATATACACTATACATTTACTAGATGTAAATTATTACTTAAAATCTCAAATTAAACCTCGAATTAATGTATCTACTTATATTTATTAAATTAGGACATTTGCGTATTGAATATTTTGATCGCATTATAATTGACTAACAAGTTTTATTAATAGTAGGTTGTAGATTAACATTCCAAATTAATTGATGTATATTACTTTATAGAAGTAGAAAGTTCGTGGAATTGTTAAAAAAAGTAGTTACATTGGTTTAGACGAACAAGTATTGTTTGAACAATAGAATATCGATTCTAATTAAATTATTGGCAAAAAATGTACAATACACTATTCTCAGTATATTTATACCGTCTCTCTATATAAAAGTGAAATAAAGACATTTGTATATTATGATAATAGGTAGTAGAATTACGGTGTAAGTTACATAATGTTGGATTTATCCAATATATACCTTAACCTCTCTGAAATTAAAATAAATATTGCTGTGAATACCATAGACAGTATATGGAATATATTAGAAAAAATAAGAGAAAATAAATCTATTAAATTTTCGATATAATAAATACCTTACATGAATATTCATTTGCTTCACTAATCTCTGATATAATACGATGTATAAACGAACAATCCTTTCTGAGTCTATAAAAGAATTAATCTTTGCTTTTTATTACTGTTTTACCACTTAGTTAAATAATTAAAAACTTTAAAATAGTTAATACACTAAAACTAGATGGACCGGATCTTATGCAGTTGTTGTTCTAAGGGCTTACTAAAGAAAATTGTCTATTGCCATTTTAGGGTTTTGACACGATGTTTTTCTACTAAAATTTGATTCATAGTTATTTTCGAATCGAATAATAACACGGTGTCTGAATACTCTGCCAATGAATGAGCCATAATCTCTTTAAATGTTTGAGGGTAGCGTTTAGAAATCTATATATAATGCCTGTTCTGATCACTGTTATCTTACTACCACACCTTTTACTGTTATTGTAATATATACAATTATATGTTAGTAAGGCTATGAATATGGTGCTTTTTTATATTTATACTTCATGGACTTACTCAAATATTTGGTCGCAGGCTAGTGATAGATATATCCTAATTGTTTACGCTGTATTTTTTGTTCAATCCTAGTTCTAAACGTTTGTATGATACACTGATGCCAGATTAGAGGTATATGTCTTTAAATATGAGGGATTTTTATTAATCTATGGGGATAAATTTGAGGAATTACAGGGTCGTAATAAAATGAGGTTTGAACTTTATGGGAAGCGTCAAATTTTCGTTTATAACTATGGAGTATAGTGGCAAGATGGAAAAATAGTACTAGACGGAGATGGACTAAAAGTGTGATGCAAAAAGAAAGTCTCCAGATCAATATTTAAAACCCATCTGTAAATAATAATTTCAATATTGTAGGATGTAAAAAACAAAATAGAAGAAGACACTTCATTGTTCAGCTCTTAACTATGGATGGCAGATAAGAAATCCTAAAGAAGTTGAGCTAGTATTAAAAATGAACAATGAAAAATATCGGCTGAGTGCCTTAAGTGCTCGCCTTAGTAGTCCGGTGAAGCTGTTAAGACCTTGCTGGGTCAATAGCGTAGACATTTCGAAAAAAAAAAAAACAATGAAGAACCCGAAATATATAGCAAAAAAATAATACAAAACAAACAATACCGCTTCCGTTCCGAATTACCTGCTGAATACGTGTAGGGTTTTTAGACATGTTGAGCGGGGTAACAAATAAAAGATTAAACAGTAGAAATTAGTATTATTCGATCTATAAAACATATTCAGATCCGAATAAGTCTTACACCACTCTATTTTTTGCTTGTCAAAGTATTCATACGAGCCATGTACTCAGCCGAATGCACTATCTTGCCATTCTATTCGTTATGTGTTTATTAAGTTTAAGTTAAGGGTTTAAGTATTCAGAAGTAAAAACTAAAAGTTTTCCGCCTTGAAGGTCGGCAACATATTTTAATTTTTTGCTGTTTTAATTTGTTATTATTATAAACTGAGAGGTCATATGGGAACACTGATATGAAATTTTTTTAAAGTGACAATGAAGCTAAATTTTGAAAAATAAATGTTTACCTAATTTATATTACAAAGTTTTGTAAAAATACATCGCTTCAAAAAAGGAATTAAAAAAAAGGCACACAGTTTTTCAGAAGTTATCATACAAATGTTTGGGATTCAGCTTGGACAAAAAAATATTGTGATTAACCTTTATTACCAAATTTTAAGTATGTTGATTGTTATTTTGAAAAAAATCTATTCTGTTTAGTTAAATAATTTGGAAATAAAAAACCGAGCCTCGTCATATCTTTAAGTAATTAAAATAGAAACTATTAATTTAAATTTAAAATATACTCTAAAAGTCAATTTCATGTACATCTAATAACAGTTATTTTGCAGTACATAACTGATTTTATGATCGGATTGATAAAATAACATCTTTAACTATACTCCGTCTTTAACCTGTCTACTGAAACGAATTTCCATAAGTAATCTCAAATTTCTTTCATCTAGGATTCTTTTCGTTCTAGATCTCTTTATTTGAAAAAAGTTTTCGTTCACTGTGTTAAGAGTCAGTTAAGAAAAAAATGCATTACATATAGTGTACATTAATTCATATTTTCAACTATTATATTAAATTCATTATATTATCTGTGTCATATGTAAGAATAATTCTTGAAACCAATATTTGTGGTTGTTATCAGTAATTAATAGTTGTGTAGCTAATGTAAAAAACATTATTTTTTTCGAATGTACTGTACACATCTTTAATTAGGTCTGCTTTGAAATAAGTATGTTAGGTCTAGAGTCATCTATGTAATAACATTAAAGGAGCTATAGCATGTCATAAATTAATATATAAGGAAGTAAAAAAAAAGTAAAACAGGGAATCTCTTACTATCCTCTTGATTATATTCTTCTATTATATATTGAAAGGGTTAAATAGTATGTGATCACAAATGATCTTTAGAGCCATGACGTAGACTATTAATTTTAAATACTAATTTTTAATCTTGCGCGTGTTTGTTAAATAATTCTATTTGTTTTCCATTACGCTTTGGTATTGGAATAAAAATGTTAATAATGTATGATAAAAAATTCATCAAGCATTTGAAATTTCTTGTTATATTCTTCTGTCATTATTATAATTGGAAACATAATGATAAATACATAAATTAAAAGAAAGCAAAATCAAACTATTCTTTATTCAATTTAGGCCCTGAGAAGGCGCTAATGAAAGTCAATGCTACCACCAGTTCGGAAAACAATCTAGTCATCGAGAAGAACCGGCAAGAAACTCGATAAAAAAGCCTTTTGACTAAGGACGGTATATATTGACATAGTCTTAACTAAAAATAAAGTAATCCTCTGGTAGCCACCATTATGTTTATTGCATTTAAATGTATCTATTATATCACTCAAATATTCTCTATACCGTCGTATGTCTTGAAGTATTCTTTCATTTCAATTCTTCATATAAATTGTTTTATTTAGACCAAAGTTTACAGAAAGTCCCTTTTTTTGCATTTAGGCTCCACTTTTGCTATTATCTGTATCCTTATATAAGTTTGTGTCATTTTATCCTTGGTTTGTGTAGCTCTCCCTTTGTAAAACGTTATAAAGTTCTGAATATATAATTTTCTTCAATATATTTTAAATTTGTCGTTGTATCCATCGTCATAGGAACGAACTTCTTAACTTTGTAGTTAGTTACATTGTTGTTAAAGTCAGGAGTAATATCTTAGACGTGGTCATTTAATAAAATTAGATTAACGTGTGTATACATAATATTACATGACTAATTGTCTTGCCTTGTGTAATTAAATTAGATTTGTCGTTAGTAAGATGTACGTCTGTCCTTTAGAAGAACCACAGTAACTAATCTTTTACTAATGTTTTGTTTTTATACCTTAATTATTTTTTAGCAAGTGGCCTAACTATATAATAAAAGGTAAAGAAAATGGTTGCCACTTCTAATGTCTTGAATTTTCATCTTCTCAAGATCGGGTTTACATTTCAAAACAGCTTCATTATTTTGATATAAATTTTATAGCTAAATGGATTTTTCATGATTTGATTTAAAGTCAAGTGTTTCGCGTTGGTTCTTAGTCTATACATATCCGACTATGTCTACGACTATTTCGTTTAAATTACAATCTACCTCTTCACATTTAACACTGTGGTATCTATTCGTTTATTAAGTAATATTGAATGTTCGTGTGATTTTGCCAATTAAAGGTTATTAGTTGTAAAATTTACTCGTATAGTAGTACCTTGTTCCCTCTGCAGCTTTATTAAAACAAATCTTCGCCTGGTATTATGAAGGGAGTACTAATGTAATCGTCAGAATATTAGATTAATGTAGAGAATAAGTGAACTGGTTTATCTAATATTAGATATTAACTTTATAGTGGGCAAAATGTATGGCTTGAAGTCATCTTAAGTAAAATCCTTAGTTTATACTTCAAATTCACAACGACTTTTGGAATTGTGTGTTATATTAAAAAATTACATAAGGTGTCTTTACCGATAAAAGTAATTTGGTCATTTACCGATTCTATGTGGTTTTTAAGTTTGTCTCTGTGTTAATTGTTGTTCAGAAAGTACACAGGTGTAAACATTAATGTTTGAAAGTGACCATGAGTTAAGCTTTGATGTAAAATATTTATTTAGAATTGTTTTAAAGTAGGAAATTCCTTGTGTCGCTGACGCAAGAGATATACAAGAAACTGAGACACATGCTGATAAAATTACAATTATAGTTTTTAGATCAAATGTTAAAGTTTTGTGTCATGGAGTGGATCGTAGAAAATCCACTTGCTGGAATATATCAAAGGAAGCTGCTGCTTTAGATACTGTTGTTTTAATTTCATTCAGCAGTAGTCTTTCGTTTATTTCTCGTTTAGAGTTTTTAATACTTATAGGTGTAGTTTTCTTTTGTTTTGACTTTCAATCACAGACTTTGGTAAATAGTTATATTTTGATACGTATTTTGATGTTTTTATGCTGTTGATTGTTTTATACTGGATTTTTAAACCTCTAGATCGTCTTTCTCAAGCTTTGTAATCTATTTATAATTTTTGAAAGTTAAATTTTATAAGAAATTTACAAAATAATATAGGGATATTTTGCCATATAATTTTAATTCAAATACAACATGTATACGCAGTTTTTTAAGTGTTTAAGAGATAATATTAACTGGAGGGCCTTGTTCTTTTTATAGTTTATTGTGATGAGTATTGCTTCATAAAATATACACAATTACCAAATTTTATCTGTGTAATAAGGATTTGAGAAACAAATTTTTGGTCACTTTCTTATTCTAATTATGTAAAGCTACTTTGTCTTTTTGCTTATTTAATACTTCTCTATCTGTATCGCGTTCATTTACAATTAAATCTTCTATAAGTTTGAGTAAATTTGATAAGATCCTATTATGTGAAAATCCTTTATCATGATAATGTTAAAGTATGTTCTTCTTCGTTTCTATTGTAATGTGTTTAGGATTACTAGGAATTTTAAAATATGGCATTGATTACATCTCTAATTGCCGCACAGTCTTGGATATTATCTATGCTCGTTTTATCTACCATCGAAACAGTATTCCTATATTCCTTTTCTCATATTAATTTTGCCCTTTGATAGAATGTTGTTTCTAAAGCGTGCATTTATTTGGCATCATCTGTTTTAAAGTCTTCCTGTAACTGACTTCTCTTCTTCATCTTTATTTTCTTAAATTTCTTCATCTCTTCTCTCTTCAACTCTATCTAACTGATTTCATTGATATGTTATGGATAGTGAACAATTCCCTTAAATTACTAAGTTACAAAATTTCAGCGCGGAAAAATCTGTTACATCCTTTAGTTTGATTAACGGTTCCTATTGTTAGTTACAAATGCGTCATAGTAGGCTTTGCTAACTGAGTTATAAAGTGACTATCTCGTTTCTTATGATGCATCTATATATTGACGTCGTGTGTAAGAGTTGTGAATATATTGAGAGTTAGTTTTAACTTCGGACTTGTAGCCGGGAGTTAAAATAGGAATCGTGTATGTAACTTCTTGACGAAAATAGTCGCGTAATCGCCGATTTTGTAGAAATTCCAAAATTTTTCTTTCTACTTATTAGCTCATATTATTTATTCGTATCATATAAGTTTATTACCAGCAATTTACCAACACTATGTTATACAGGTTTTTTTTTTTTTAATAATTCGAATAATGTTCTATTTCTTTGCTTGTGATAAATTTGGATGTTATATATAATTCATCTTTTTTTTTTAATTTATGCAATATCATTTATATGTGTTGAACATTTCAGATAATTTATTTGTAAAAAATTGTATTACACTTTAACTTTATAAAATTATGTTAAAAAATGAACTTTCACATATTTAATATTTACTTATTTATAGTATTATTGTCTTGTTTGTTTGCATGTTTTTTTTTCAAATCCCTTTCATTTATTTTTAAAATACAAATATTCTATTGTGTTTTTCTTATATTAATTCTATATATTATTTATTACACCTATATTCAAAAATATTTAGATTCTAATAAATATTTTTTTTTTGTTTATGCGCTTATCTTAGTTTACACTAAAGTCTACTTAAAAGGTATTTGATGGTTTTTGGGAAGTTAGCGTTCTCTCTACACGGATTATAGTTATATTGTACTTTATAAAATTATACATAACTATATTGATTAGGAATATTTGATATTTATCGATAACCCTATGATAATTAGTGTCGAATTTACTGTTAAGGAGATACCCTATTTTACATGTTTTTTAAACAATCATTTTGTTCTTTGATCTGCGATGTAACACGTCTATATTTTTCATATATTACTAAATAATTTGTATTATTATATGAAATTATTTTTAAATAGATTGAGATATGCACTCTTCTGTGGTTGGAAACGTATAAACAACCAATTTTAATTTGTTCAATTTTAAAATTGAACTTCATACGAATTTTCATTATAGAAAGAGTTGTCGGTAAAAATTCGTACGTCACAAAAGAGTTCTACCATTTTTTTGCATATAATGTCATTAATTTCGATTAAGCGGTGATGTATCTCTGTCTCTTACTCTCTGTTCACTAGGTATTTTGCTGTATAAAGCGTATAAAAGCTGGAGGGGAGAGACCTCAGACCATATTATTTAAAAAAAAAAAAAATTCTGAACCATAATGCATTGTACATTGTATTAAAATTTATCGATAACACTATCAACGTTAGATTTAAAATTTATCGTAAAGTGTTAACAATGTACGCATTTAAGTTGCACTTATTGAATCTTAACAATGATCTACTTAGTTGTAAGTTAGTTCTATTAGTGTAATTTTTGATGTGCCAGAGAATGATATCAGTTTTAGGTCTAGATTTAAAATAACTTGATGTAAAAATAAAAAATATATTTAGCGTCCGCCATGAAGTCATTATTAGGTTGTTATTTATTTTAGGTTTTAGTTGTGAGGAGGTTATTTGAAACTGTAGTACATCATTTGTGAAGCGTTATTTTTAAGATGCATTCGATTTTAAATAAATCTACCTGATTTTTGTGAACCGTTGAATATTGTGAGAAATAATATATCGATATTAGATTTTAAAATTACATAATTGGAGATTTTTTTTCTTAAAGACTACACAAAGTAAGAAAGAGTTTTCTGGAAGCAATTACACGTTTTTTAAATGTTTTAATTAAAGTGATATCATTTATTTATTAAAATTAACAAAGAGTGGTGATTACATATTTTAATCGTTATATATTTTTTTTCTCACAAGCCGATTACTATAATAAAAACAAAAAAAGTTAAACAGATCTGCTTATAATTTATAAAAGAAATCCGAATAAAACATTGTATATAATAATGGTAAAGAATATTTCTAAAAAAAGGTAGTAGTCGACTCGTATTTCGATTGTAATAAATATGTAAGAAGAACTTGATTGAATGACTGTCCGTTTGTTACGTTGCGACGATTGCAACGAACGTGTTTTATCCATTGACGAGATTTATCGATTAATAATTCATTCAATCCTAATATGATTTATTGAACCCTGTATTCATACGTTATTTGTTTTTATTTTCCATTATATATAAATATAATTATATATCATAACGATAATTTACTTTTTGGTGAGAACTGGAAAACGTAAATTATGCGTTAAATATTTTTTGTCTAAAGATGCAATATATATATATACTTATAATTGGTTATTGATTATTTTTATTTATTATCATTTTCTATCACTTTTATTATTGTTGCGCGTCGTTCGGTCAGTGAGAACTCTGGAGGGTCACCTCCTCCCTTCTCGTCTTCCCCCTTCCTACTCCCTCCCTCATGAACAAGGTCAGGCAACGCTCTTGCGACACCTCTAGTGTTGCTCGTGTCTATGGACGGTGGCGATCACTTGACATATGTTGACCCACCTGTTCGTTTGCATCCTATGATATAAGAAAAAAAAAAATTAACGGTATGTAGTAGATATATAACTATAGTATAATATTTAATATGATTTTTAAGAGATCTCGTCAATGGAATTCTATCCTCAAGACGTCTAGGCGGCTATCACTCTCTAATAGATCTAGTCATTTTTAATTCCTCTGTGTTATGTATACATAAACAATGCCTGTGTTGGGTAGACAATATAATGATCAATGTGAATGTTAAATATAATAATATAGGTGAAACTTATATCTATTAAATTTGATGTCTGTTCTATGTTGTTTTATTTTTTATACAATTCCAAGCATATATAATAGCGTAACAGTACTTACGTACTGTTATAGGGATCTCTAAAAATCCCTTTCAAAAAAGAAATCACTTAATATATTTATTACTAGCTGACCCGTGCAACTTCGTTTGCACCAAATTGGTTATCACGCGAAAAAATTGTTTCTTTTTTTTATCGTAGCACGGCAAAATGCCTGCACTATGCCTGATGGTAAGCACAGTACAATCCAAAAACAATAGCGACCACCGAGTGACACACTATCCATCGCTGGTCGCCACTATCATGCCGGCCTACAAAAAGCTGGATATGCACAGGCTGATCCCGAAACGCGACGCGCAGAAGCGAATCACTATTACGGATTTTTTCGACATGTACATGGTGGTTGTGACCCAGTCAGGCTGTAAAGCCCTACCACCCCGCAAATAAAACTGATACCCGATTGCAGCCACAACTACCGTTTTCAATTGTGAATCCAAACTATCCACGGATTCACTTAAACATATACCCAGATTACATGTATTCATTTTTTAAATAAACCTAGTACCCATTCGTAGCGTCATCTACCAGGATCAATTAAAATAAAAACTAACCTACATAAAACTGAATAAACATCTCTACCACTTACTTTATCATAACTATCTTCGACTTGTATTAAAACCTTTTTATAATCCATTGTATTAAAGAAAAATATATGAACACCGTATCGAAGCGTCAAACATCCCGCCGAAAACGTCAAATGTCACTTGCTTGAAACTATTGTCTAAGAGTTATAAACTGTTTCAAAAACGTATTTGAAATATATTTCCAATATATTTTTATAAATAATCTCTGTACCACTCACAACATAGTACCTATCACCTTCAAACCAAGCCAGTTTTATACATCAGGTTCAATCCCTCGGTAAGGATCCCTTGAGTGCGTTGCTTGCGCGATACGGTGACACACAAATATACATCACTGCTACAACAGTACACGATCACCCCCACACATGTGAAACACATGAAACACTGAATGATTATGAATGAAACATGTTACACATGAAAGTGGAAGGGTTTACTTTTTTCCTTATCGAACTAAAAAACTCTCAATTTTCCGATAATAAATATATGCAGGAGTTGTTGAGGCGTGTATGCTTGGTATACATATACGTTTCAACAACTCATACATATATGAATAGTTAGCTAGATTAGTTAAGATAGGTCGCGATTTTGCATGCAACAGGCAACAGCCAAGCCGAGGTGTGCCGTGCACCCTTGAACTGGTTGCCTAAATAAAATCGGCTGAGTGCCTTAAGCGCTCGTCTTAGTAGTCCGGTAACTTATATACGTATATAAGTTATTGAAACATGCATGTGTACCAAGCATGCGTGCCTCAACAACTTCTATATGTATTTTGTGTAGGAAAAAATCCTCTAAACTATGTAGGATAGGATAACGAAAACTAAGGGTAGAACTCTTGTGTCACTTTATCGCGTGAGCAGCGTACTCAAGGGCTCCACGCCCAGGGAACAGATCTAGGCTTGAACCGTTGCCGAGAAGAGCCTAATTTGGTATACGGGAGCGAAATTTAGTCCCAGACCACGGCGGCGTGATCTGCGGTTATGCGGGCGTTGGTGAGAACACGCTCTGTTTGAAGAGACAGGCTGGTACTGATCGTTCGCTGACGTGATTGAATCAGGAGGGTCGGTAAAAATGTGTCGCGGTCGTCTTCTATACTGCGCAGCGTTGGGTACGGGTTTATCGTTCGCGGCAGATACCACTAACGGGCTGGGATGATTCGCAGCTTTTTCGAAATAACTACTTGTAAGTGATTTTATATACGCTCAGATAGAAAGCATCTCCAGGTCCTGTGGAGATCCTTATTCCGGACGGACCATGGGGCACCGGTGATTTTACGTAGGGCTCAGTTCTGGAGAACCTGCAACTTTTGAATACGATTTTGCGCATGTGCAAAGACCGAACAACTGTACTTCATAATCGGACGGATGCAAGTTTTGTATAAAGTGAGTTTGTCTGGGGGATATTTTACTCTTATGACAAAGCAAATGATAGAAACGACCTAAGACCATACGGCTTTGTTTCGCACTCTTTCTGTGTGTGAATCGAAATTTAAGTGTTTATCTAAAGTAACACCAAGATATTTCACCTCGCCGGCCCAAGGTATTTCGGCTTTGTATAGCCTGATGGTCGACGACGCATATATTTGAGATGGCGTCAATCCCAAGTCATACGTTTACGTTTATCGTTGTATATGGTGGTCAATAATGTTTAATAAAATGAAATTGGTTCTTTGCTATGAAAAAAAATAATTGATTTGAAATTTATTATTAGAACGAAGTTCCTTACGGCAGGCTTGGAGGAGATAGAGATTTTGCTGCGCGACCGAACTGAAAAAAATGTGATAGTAAAACTGTAACGAAAAGTGCATGGAATAAAACAGTTAAATGAGACGTGCGCAGGCGCGACAGTCGTATACATAAGCGAGTAGTGTATAATATCTTTCTCTTTCTCCTTTTTTGTAATTATTTCTATTTCTATGTAATTTTATGTTGTCAAACAAAAATAAAGAGACATATTTTGTTATTTTAATTGATAATTTGAATTACGATTACATAAAATTGAGCACGATTTTTTTTTCCAAATAGTGTCGATTCTACATTAGCCGAAAGAACTTCGTTCCTACCTGGTGTCCCACGACACCACATTCTTTTTTTTATTTATAAAATATATCAGCGGGTATATATATGATTGTTTATAAAAAATGTGTCTGAATGTTTAATTGCGTTTAAAAGTTACTGAAAAAAATGTTCCTAAACTTATTATTGATTAATCATAAATCAAAATGCCTATTAAAAATACAACGTTAACCCGCTACCAAGTGTCCTAAATTCTGTCTATTGATATATTGATAATTTCTGTAGGTGGTAGAGCCACGCTGAAGCTATTACTGGTTTCAGCATGAATGGGTCGGCTCGTTCGGGTTAATACTGCCAGAATACTTACAGAAAACCGACGTCAAATAACAGTGCTTGCATTGTAATGTTTCGTTCGGTCAGTGAGAGTGCCGGAGGTTCCCTTACACTCCCCCATATACAGGTTGGAAACGCACTTACAAATCCCCTGGTGTTGCTAGTGTCTATAGACGGTGGTGGTCACTAAACATCACGTGACCCACCTGTTCGTTTGCCTCTTATGATATAAAAAAAAATATATTGATGTATTAAAGAACCAGGTATTCTAAAATTCTTGTTCTTTTAACGTTGCCGGCTCTTGTACTAAGGTGTCGCAAAAAAGTCTAGTTACGTTAACTGCAAATTTTTGTTTTTCGTTATTCTGGAGAACTCATTGCGTTTTATGGGACAAAGAGTATCCTGGATGTAGTCTTCTAATATTAGTTATCACCGTGTCAAATTTCGTTAAAATTGGTTCAGTACTTTCAGAGTAATTCGGGTTTATATTCTAGACTTTAATCCTTTATCCTGGAGTACCCTTTGCGTTTTATGAGACAAAAAGTATATTTGATGTAATCTCGTAATATTAGTTATCACTATGTCAAGTTTCATCAAGATTGGTTCAGTACTTTCAGAGTGATGCGTGTGCATAGGGACAGACAGACAGACAGACAGACAGACAGACAGACAGACAGACAGAC
>JACEII010000041.1:4115959-4205225 GCA_014332785.1 Antheraea mylitta | reverse complement strand
ACAGACAGACAGACAGACAGACAGACAGACAGACAGACAGACAGACAAAAATTGTAAAAAGATTATTTTTGGCTTCTATATCGATAACATAGTCTACCCTAATTAAAATTTTCAAAAAATATTTAATGTACAGATTTCGACTTGTTACAGTTTTATTATAGTATAGATTTAACACTGAATATTATCAAGATTTAGTGTGTTATGCACCGAGACTTCGAATGAACTGTCCGTGTGGTAACGGAGACCGTGAGAGGACTCGGAAAGTGCTGACGTTTTAGGTACTGGGGAACGTGCTAGATAGGAAGGGATATAGTGCTATGGTGATGGAGAAAGGTCAGTATATTAGGTTACAAGGTTCGGGTATAACAGTACGCGTTATCAGATGAAAACGCGACACATTTTTTTTAGTATTGGTAGAAACTGGGGTGTAAGGGGTATCGAGTAACATCTTAAGACTTGAGACACCCAAGCCAACCTCACCTGCACGTGGTGCACCCTGCTGAATAACGAACGAGGGAATGGCGAAAGCGGGGTGGTAGGGTTTTACAGCCCGACTGGGTCGCAACCACCATGCATATGGCGAAAAAGCCCGTCATAGTGACTTGCTTCTGCGCCTCGCGTTTCGGGATCAGCCTGTGCATATCCAGTACCGGGTGACTTTCGTCATTATGGCCGGCATGACAGCGGCGACCGGCGATGGATAATCTGACTCTCGGTGGTTGCCGATGTTTTTGGATTGTACTATGCTTAACAACAGGCGTAGTGCAGTCACTATGTCGTGCTTCGATAAAAAAAAAACTACAAAAATTCATTGTTTTTTTTTTTTAAGATTTTTGATAAAGTCACTGAATTTTTAAAATTTTGGCTTTTTACACCAGCTGCAAGCGTGCCAAAGAGTACAAGGATTATTAAAGAAAGAAGCGTGTACAAATACGCTATTACCCATTCATTGACAATTTATTAAAATACAACTGGTCGATGGTATAAAAAAATTAGTTTACGAGTTATTTTACTATTCAGGAAGCAATTAGACATTCGCAGTATTTCAGGATATGACAGTTCATGGTCACATTTAACATATACAATAATAATATTAAAACAAATACTAATAAGCAACCAAGAAAACCTAAGTTAAAGTTTGTTCTAAGACTTTTAAGAGTATAGCTACAAACGTGTACCTAAAATAATAAACATAAGTGCAATGACCAGTACTAAAAGTTACAATGGGCGACCAGAAGTTGATAACTTTCGATAGTAAAACGAGCAATAAATCCATTTGTTTTTTCCTGGCCATCCCACGTTTCCTTTCAAATGAAACTGTCGGAAATCACTCGACGGTCATTGACACTATGCTTTATCATAGACGCTTAGAGAATTGTGTATATTTTTTTTATTTTTCTAGATAATTAGCTAAATATTAAGGATCTATTTTTTTAATTGATTAACAACGAGAATCGAGTGCACAGTGCCTTCCAAAAATGTTGCTACTGCCTAAAAAACCTGCTATATCATGAATTGATCATTTCATAAAAGTATTATATAGATTACATCTAGAGTTGGAGATATGAGGCAAGTACACAAACGAAATTAATTTAAACTTATATTTTTTCGTTTAGTTTCAACGTTTCAACACAAAGAAAAAAATATATTATTGTAACGAAGTTCCTTACGGCAGGCTTGGAGGAGATAGGGATTTTGCTGCGCGACCGAACTGAAAAAAATGTGATAGTAAAACCGTAACGAAAAGTGCGTGGAATAAAACCGTTAAATGAGACGTGCGCAGGCGCGACAGTCGTATACACAAGCGAGTAGTGTATAATACCTTTCTCTTTCTCCTTTTTTGTAATTATTTCTATTTCTATGTAATTTTATGTTGTCAAATAAAAATAAAGAGACATATTTTGTTATTTTAATTGATAATTTGAATTACGATTACATAAAATTGAGCACGTTTTTTTTTTTGCAAATTGTGTCAATTCTACATTAGCCGAAGGAACTTCGTTCCTACCTGGTATACCACGACACTACATTTTTTTTTGTTTTCTGCAGAACAAATAGCTTTTTAGTTATAAAATCATTGGAGCAGAATACTAACGATTTTCTTTAACACTGCCAAACAAGGAATGTTGATGAATGCATCCTTTATTTATCAATCTGCCAAACAAGGAATGTTGATGAATGCATCTTTTATTTATCAATCTGTGCATTTTTTATTGTCTGTAACCGGATATTTTTGGTTTTGTAAGATGTGCGTTGTATGAAGAAGATGTAGGGATGTGAGATTAATGGAAAATTCGATTAATTAGGAATCGATTTTTCTTTTTTCAATAATAATTGATTTGTCAAAAATCGATTTTATTGAAAATAAATAATCGACTTTTACGAAAAATCGATTTTTATAATATTTAAAAAAAGACATGCTTTCTATATTCCTATAATAAACCTAAAGATTCAAAATAACAATTTATCAGATTAAGAATCAAATAAAATGATACGTATAAAAAATAACCAGTTCAAAACAAAATAAAAGTGAATGTTCCTTTAAACTTTCAAGGTAAAAAATATAGAAACTAAATACCATAGAAATTTTCAATACTATTAAACATTATATCGTAATAAAAATGAAATGATAAGCATCCTAACAAAATGACAACATTATTAATTTTAACTTTAAAATTCAAAACAATGAAGTTCTCTTTTAAATTTTCATATTAATTATAGTGTTATTGACAAAATTAAAATTATAGAATTTGTTTATGGAATAATTTCAAAATAATTTATAGTTTTGTAAACTTATCGATGCCGAGTTTACCATAAGACATTTTTAGTGAAGATGTTGAAGTACATTGTACTCGCATGACAGATCTTTTTTGTTTTATTGAAATTTTTAATTTTACAAAGAGCGGTATTTGGCTGTCATAAGAACCACAACAATCATTATAAGATATAGTAACTCATGTTACTTGTAAGGCAGTTGGATGTTTTCATTCTATGTTCTTTTTAAATTTGTAGTTTCACTACAATATTTTTCATTCTATCGAACAGGACATGCATATTACTGTGGTATTATTCTTTTTCGTTATAAAATACTTTCGCCAGCCGCTTTTAGGTGTTTTGCGGCTAGAAAACATTTTAATTGTTTACAACTATATTATCTCACTATGCTCACTCTTCAATTGTAAATAATAATGAACTTATTTTGAGTTTTTTCTTTTCATCTGTCGCATAGATGTTTATGAAAATCGATTTAAACGCGTAATTTATATAATCGATTTTAAAAAAATCTATTAATATTAATATAAACATCGAAAATAAAAAATTGATTACAATAAAATAATAATCGATTTAAATAAAAATCGATTATTTTTTAACATCCCTATGAAGATGTATGTGTAAAGGAAGTTCAGCTAATAAATTGTATCATTAACCCACCACGGACGATTATAATAATAATTTTATAACAAGGAACAAATGAAACTTAGGGTTATAAAACTATTTGACTTAATAACAATTTGACAGTAACAATTTGTATGTAGGACTAAAAATAATTCACTAAAAATCATATTTATTTCACTTTCCAAAAAAACCTCTTTTGAATATGGTTAGTGGCTGTCTTTATTTTTTTACTCTTTGACTGCTACTTTCATAGTTTAAGTCCATTCTTTCATTTATTCACAGCTTTTTCATCCGAAAGATTCCATAATGACAATAAATATGCATAAATTCACATAAATACAAAAAAACTTAAAAAATATGATATTATATAAAACAAACAATTATAAAATTACAAACTTTAATAACAATAGTGTACTTTACTGCAATTATATTTAATTTCCGTGAAAGAAAATCATCTAGTAACAATGTTCTATCGCCCGATGAAGAGTTTGCTGTCAGCAGTTTCATCGTTAACCATTCACGGCAGGAATTATCAACATTTTGTCATGTCTAACGCTCTGGCACACTTAGAGAAGGATTGTGAGACATTTTGTGCTGCACCACGAATTCCTCCGCGCAAAGTAAGTTTTACTACCAAATTACCAATGAATTGTATGTAATTTGTAGTTACTTCGGCTATACAAGTCCTCGTCAATCTTTTTGACCGCTCTGAATATAGTAAGTTCGGGTTTGAGCATAGTAAAGAGTTCAATACAAAACAAAGTTAAAATTAATAATCTTAAATTGACATTTATTCATCTTTAAGTTGCCTTGATGTTATACATACAATCTAATACGTATTTATATCTATATTTGTATTCTACGCATCTATATTCGGAGCGGTCAAAAAGTTTGGCGAGGTTTGTCCACTACAATTACTATCGACGTGGCCCTAGGTTTTTGTATTACAAACTACACGTCTATAAATCTCGTTTCAGAATGATATTACGACTTAATTTTGAGCCGAGACGTCGCGGTTTCAATTCTCATTTATGATATACTTTTGTTTGATAAAGATAATTGGTACTTTCTTATTAAATGCACTACGCTCGCCGACCGCTGCCGTGGCCGGCTCGCGTTAACTTTTTTTGCTAATCTAACCTAACCTAACCAAACCGAGATAAAAGAGCAAGCAGTGTTCTAAGGGGCTGCATTTGGAACTTGCATCTTGATATTAAGGTTCAGGGGGGTGAGAGCAGTGGACTAAAGGGGTGATTTCTCCTCACCGCGGAAAGTCATAGTTACTGAGATATTTATGATCAAAATCTTCAGGTTATGTGCCATCTTCGAACAATCACTGATAATTTTGTGCATTACCAATTTGATAATTTTTAAGTTAGATCAAAATAGTTTCATTTCCATTTGGTTTGGTTAGGTTAGTCTTGCGAAAAAAAGATATCGAGAGCCGGCCGCGGCAGCGGTGGACGAGCGCGGTGCATTTAATACGAGAGTATCAGATAATTTTATTATTGGTTTTGTAAGCGCTAAAATCTATTTCTGTACTATTATAAATCTACTCATTTATTAATTGGGATTGAAAACTCTTAAAAACGTTGGCATTATATGAGTCTCATATATATATATATATTACCTGTCTGTTGGAAATGAATCCATCCAGAAAGGCAGTGCTCGTAATATTTCTCAAAAAAAAAACAATTTGGGGGCCCACATAATTTTGCTTTTATACTCTATAGTTCTATTATACGGGACCCGCGACGTATCTTATTTCTACTATATTACATATTCAGCCCCGCTTACGTCCTACTACAGGGAACAAACAATAAACGCATGTATTTTTTGCATTAATCTTATACTGTTGGTGTAAATATGTGATGTTTATAGAAGATTTGAAACCACTGATATCATTCGGAAAATTATTTACGTAACAAAACCTTTTTACTAACGTAATATTCTCATTGAGTGACATAAATTTATGTTGTAACTAACACCGTAAGTAGTTGAAGACAGTTGCTAATAGTAAGATTACAATCAGTAATAGCAGGATTTTTTTCCCGAACTGACTACTCTATTGACTTAGCAAGGTCTTTAACAGCTTCACCGGACTACTGTAATAGAGGTACCAACCAATAAATATAGAATTAGTACCTTGATATAGTAGTTGATTCTGCATTGCAATAAATCGAAATCAATTACTGACGAGTACTATGATGGTTGATTTACATACCTAAATGATGCGTAATGAAAAATGGTTGTGCAAGCTGCATTATTAAGAATCTTCACATATCTTTAACATATATAAACATGAGTTCCATACGTGTGTACAAAGTCAGAATAACTATTTTTCCTATGGACGTGGTATTTAGAAAAAATAGAATTCACTATTTTCTCAATAAATAGGTAATAAAGCAGTGAGCGTATCGTATTGAATTACATAACGTTACCAATCACTAATGCTGTGGTCGTGGTACAGAAATAGTTCTTATACTATTACATGTTGAACCACAAAATGTCCTTTCATGAATACAGTTTAAGTTTTGTAAACCAATAGTTAGAGGCTAATAACACAGGTGTGCAATGAAATCCTCCTTTAAAAAATTTTGTCATAAATATTACGATTCGAATGTTCTGAATTTATCCTCGTTGGTCAATTTTTTCGTCTAGATTTTTTTATATGATTTTTTTTAATGTCATAAATTTGTATTTTTTTTTTTCATTTTTTTGCGCATTAATGTGACAATCAGTGTATATACAAACATTGTATGTTTGTAAGTTGTAAGAGAAAGAAAGAAAGTGCCAAAGGTGATTTTTATAGTAGTACATAGTCGAATGCGCAGTATTCGCTGTGACTTCACAACAGTTGAGTGAAAACTTGTCTCATAATTGTTTACATTTTGTATCAAATATTTTGGTAAATTTTGCATAAAGTTCATATTCTCTATATTGGTTTTGAGTATTTTATGTGTAGTTTATATATTTTTTTTATGAGCAGAGCCAATAAATGTAAAATAGATGTTTGAAAATTATTTTAATAAAATTTTATGTAATTTAGGTTATAAAATGCCTCGAACTTGTAAAATTTGTACCCGACTGTTTTTGCTACATTTGTGAAGAATTCGTACTAAAAACACAATTCGTACTAAAAACACAATTCGTACTAAAAACACAGCGAAATGTCATGACAGATCTTGTGATCAGTGGGAAATGGTCAGCAGCAATGCTTGTTGATTTCTGTTGGTCAATTCGCCGAGAAACTCCAATAGAAACGATGAAAAGGAAAAAAGCCACAAAATAACAAATTTTCTCACTATATAATGAGATAGCTGACCGATATTTATTCATTTTGTAACTATAATTTAAGATTTTTCACTGTAAAACTTAGACCGTAATATTTTTTTATTTCGTTATGATAATTGATATTTTAATAATATTGTTTGTTAATTAAATAAATATTGTAATGGAAATCTACGTGTGGTACTTAATTGTATGGTAGATTCCGTGTTTAGAGCACAAAATATGATGAATTCATGCATGAAATCAAGGAGAAAAAAAAATTTTGTGCTGACCAGTCATCTATCATTTAACATGCGTTCAAATGATTTTGACCGGCTGACTTTGATTTTTCTGGTTACTCAATTTAGAACCCCTCTCATGGCGTGTTATTTCCATAGTCGGATTTAGGAAACGATAGTAATTCTTTCTGCTTATTGCATCTACAGGAGAGGTTTATCCACGATTTTAATTTCATAATTTATTCGATTAGAGAAAATAATATGCACACTGACAAAATAAAATTAGATTCTTGAAGCATCTTTTCGTATTCATAATTCCTTATTAAAAGTATTACCTCATGATCTCCTAGTTCTTAAATACTGACTCGGTTGTTTCAAAAACAAAGCGAGAATATTAAAAAAAACGAAGCTAGAGTATTAAAAAAAGTAAACGTAATTTCAGTGAAAATTCCTTTATTACATGCTACAAAACTTTCATCAAACGTGTGGGAGTAGAAACACATTATTTGTATTCATTGTTAGTTACCTCTTACCCCCTTAAATCACTGTGTCCATTGTAAATCAATAACTATCACGTCTTCAAAGTGCCAGCCAACTATATTATGAAGAAATTATTATTGGAGTGAAAATGATAGTCCTTTTTAATTAATTGTAATAAAAATGGTATTATATTAAACATAAAAGGTTACTAACAAACTTCATTAAAGGTAACTAACAAACTTCATTAAAGGTAACTAACGAGAATTTATTTTGATGAACCATAATCATTATTTTGATTTTGATTTTATTTTGAAAAACATAATATCAGCTGTTTTCTTAGGTTACATGTTATTGTCCATGCACAAGTATATCTCTACGCGCTATAAATAAAGAATTATTCAATTCTGGGAGTAATAAATGTGATCATGTTCAGTTATGTATTTTCCATAGTTCTTTCTGATTCTAGGTAACAGTCGTGGGTGCCGGCAGTGACGTCGGTCGTATCGTGGCACTATTTTTGAAACAACAAAAAGTGATTAGACTCCTCGCTTTGTACGATGATGTGCCGGAGCGATCTGTATTGGGTGTTGCTAATGATTTAGCTCATATTGACACTAGCACCGAGGTGGAAGCATATCAAGGACGTGCATTTTTGAGAGTTGCCCTACATGTATGAATATTTAGACTCGTAAATGTCATAGTGATATACATTTACGATTAATAATTATTGCCGTAATTCTGATAAGTTATTGTAGTAAAATTTGGAAAAAAAATGTGATTTTTGCACAATGTTTTATTCTTATCTCGTGAAAATATAGTGGCGATATCCAAAACTGAATACACTTTCACTAGGACTTTTCAAAAGAGAAAAGTAATATAATACTATTTTGGTATTGTAACAATATTGTGTAGATAAAAATCAGAAAGTTGCACAAAGGTTGATATCATCAAGTTCGCATGTAACTTTTCAATTGATCTATACTAATATTATAAAGAGGTAAAGTTTGTGAGTTTGTGACGTTGTGATGTTGTGATGGTGTAGGGGGTAATCTCAGGAACTACTGGTCCGATTTAAATAATTCTTTCATTGTTATGTAGCTCATTCACCGAGAATGGTTATAGGCTATATATCATCACGATAAGACCAATAGGAGCGGAGCACAGGTGAAAAATGTTTCAAAATCGGGATGTTTTTTCCTATTGAGAACGCGTACGAAGTCGCGGGCAGTGGCTAGTCTTTAATAAACTTCTGAACAAGCTAGCGATCTGAAATTTAGACCAAAGCTTACGTGATTTAATAACAGTGCAAGAAAATATTGTAATTACAGAAGAAAAAAAAATCGAGAAATTCAATACATACTCGACTGAAGAATTGCAAATATGTATGTTTTAGTTCGTGATGAAAAAGTTGTATTGCGCATCGTGTTGAACATAAAATTTGTATAAATATTCATGATATTTATAGCCGTGGATTTTTGCTGTTGTAATCTTGGCAAGCTTTTTTACTCTATGTACCCCGTAATTTTTAAATGTACTTATTATAATGCAATTTATTTCCATGTCTACATAGAAAAGGAAATACAGTCCAAGTTAATATGCTATTTATTCTAAAAATGATATTTGTTATGTATTGTCAGGATGCAGACGTGGTACTAATATGTGGAGGATGCCACGTATTGCCGCCTTTCTGCAATATTACAGATCGAGAGCTGTTCTTCCAAAACATGTCCTTAGTGCGCACCGTTACGCTCGCGTGTGCGCAGTTTTGCCCCAACGCAGTTATTGCGATACAGACGCCCCCTGTTGATTGCAATTTTTCACTTTGTATTCATGTAAGTACATGGTATATGTAGAAAGGTAAACGTATTTGACAGATTGGTCTCTGTATTCGGTAGAATATCGCTTTCAATGTCACTAGTTTTGTATTTTATATTCTTCTCTATCAATAATATTTTTGAAAAGCCGACATGTTTTGAAACTTTAGAAGAAAGTACAATTGGTAAGATGTTTGTTAGACTAGATGGAATCTACGACTTTATTCTCCTGAAAATGGTTTTGTTTGGGTTAATTATGAGCTGTATTTTTAAAACTTTTATTTTGTCAATCCATCTATTAAAAAAAACATCATTATTGCTTAAACCCTTATGAAAAACCATACTAAATACTAAGAACATAATCTCGAATAAATAAGGTACACAAATTGTATAAAGTAATATTTCTATATAGAATAAATTGTTTATATAATATTTCAAAAGAAACTATCCATATAAAACGTAGCTTATAGATATTATTCCAAAAAATGTATATAAAAGTTTCGTCAAAACTCGTTTAGAGTCTCTGAAGATCATCACGAATATATAACAAATATTACAATTTTACTTCTGTGTATAGATTATAACAAAAATAAGAAGGCACTTTAATTCAAGCATCAATTATAAACTACATTTATGACATCTACAGACATTAAAAATGGCTAGAGCGTACGATCGACGTCGCGTGCTCGGAGTCAACGCTATTAATGCTATGAGGGCAAATCAGTTGTTTTGCGCTATCACTGGCTCCGACCCTGGCAATTCTAATACGCCCGTCATATGCGGGACGGGCAGATGCACGCGGGTGCCAGTTTTTTCCGCCTCCAAATCTGGGAATATACCGCAAGTTAGTTTGATACAAATTCCTGCAACCATTACGCCAATGTATTGTAATTTAAAAACCTTTATTTTTAATCAGGCACTTTAGAAAATAATAAGACTGACTCAAAAACAACGCACATCTTTACAACAGTCGGTTTAAAATTGAAAATTTTTGTATCCTCTTCATAAGGTCGGACTTTAAGTGTACTTAAAAGATTTTTTAAAATCTTAACCGCTTAGGGAGTTTTAATAGGGGATTAAAAATAGATCAATTCCTCAGTTATTACCGTTGGAAAATCATATTGAATAGGGGTCTGGTTAGTATAAAAAATATGTAGTCTTTCTATCCCCAACAGTATTGTCACGTATAATAGGTACTCTCAAATTTGTCTGAAATGTAGTTTGAAATGTACCTTGTAATCGCGATGTTTAGACCTCTACCTAAGATATATTATCATGCGTGCAACCGGCGTTCATTGATTTATAAGATTTTAAGTTATCACGTCAAAATGTTGATAAATCCGTTTGAGTTTTTTGTCAGCTTTTTGATGATTGAAAAGTTTCCTAATAAGACTTTTGACTATCATGCGTCTCTGCTTAAAAAAAAGAAACAAATAAAACCCAAAATTTACGGTATACTGTTTTAATACAGACCCAAGTAGATTGCCTGACGAAGCTCGTGCGTGAAGCGGATGAAATCGTGTGTAAGGCGAAAAACAATAATGAGCAAGGACACCTCTCCATCGGTTTCTCTACAGCCAGATTTGTCATCAATATTATGAAAGGTTAAAAAGAATAATAGATCATATATTTTTATTAATAATTGTCAATTATGCGCATATGATTCGTTCAATCTTTCCTATCATTACACCATTGTTATTATGTATTTAGGAAGAAACGCGGTCTGAGTAAAATTTATAGAAGAGGTATTAACATGAGTCCATTATCGCACTCTTCCCACGCTATCAGATAACATGTTCATGTTTCAGACTTAGTAAAACCAGTAAAATTTTTTTAGGCAATAGTGGTAGGTCTTACAACTTATTCCCAAAGCATATTACCAATTTACCAGACTGTAAGTTTAAGCGCCATATCACGCGGATTTTGTTTTTTTTTTTCTCGAA
Organism: Antheraea mylitta; assembly: GCA_014332785.1. Classification (NCBI taxonomy): domain Eukaryota; kingdom Metazoa; phylum Arthropoda; class Insecta; order Lepidoptera; family Saturniidae; genus Antheraea; species Antheraea mylitta. Next base: position 4,194,083 of record JACEII010000041.1, on the reverse strand, counting down.
CTGACTACGCTATTGACATAGCAAGGTCTTAACAGCTTCACCAGACTACAGCGGATTTTGGTGTCAAAATGCTATTGTAGATTGGTTCTAGTGAATGTTGGTGATGTCTGGAATTGATACCTCTCTGTACATCCATAAAAAAATGATATTTAATAAATTATATATTTTAAATACACGTATATTAAAATGATAGAGTTTTTTCTTATTTCTTCTCGATGACTCGATTGTTTTTCGGAGCGGTGGTAATTATAGTTTGTAAGCGTCTTTTTAGGGCCAAAATTGTATGAAGTATTTTTGATTTTGAACTGGGTTATCTTCGTTGTATACGCTTCATGTCAATTGCCTCTTAATTTACTTCTTACGCTTCATATGCACGTAGTTGGAAAAAACACTGAAACGAATTCTACATACTATTCCATAATCTTTTGTAGCTTATATAAATTTCCAGGTCTATTTGAGAAGCCGACGTTCATTGATAGCGCGCTCGTTGAACAGAAAGATCCAGACAAATGCTTTAAAATGCCAATATGCGCTACTCCTGTTACAGTGGGTAAAGGTGGCGTTATTGAGTACGCTATACCGAGCTTGAACCAAGCCGAATCTAGGATCTTGGCAGATAGCAAGTAAGATTAGAAATGTCTAGTATATTTTAGAAAAAATGTATTTATGGGATGGCTTTGAAATTTTGATCCGCAATTGTTTTGTGTGATGAAAAAAGGTGGGGATGAACACTGTGTCGGGTAGAGTAGGAACAGAGTCACGCTTGCTTTCGGATATTGGAGAACAGCGAGATACCTTCTTCTCGCTTTCTTTTTGAAAGCTTCAACTCTATCGCGTTTGAGCAATATTTTTTTTTGCGTTTTCTATTTATACAAATAATTCGAATTGAGGTGTCTGCAATGTCGAAATATGTATAAATGGATTTGAAACTATAATACACTGTCTATTTTAAATTTTTTTGTCAATCTATTCTGACTAATCTGCGAAATGGGTAAATCAATTTTACACGACTTTCTCCAGCTGACACCTATTGTTATAAGAAGTAAGTTAGGCTACTTTTGTTTTAGGAAGAATTAGGGTTTTGCGCTAATATAATAAAGTAAAGAAGCTAACGCACGTTTTTCCAACCTATTTCTTGCGAAATTCGACAGGACTATGATGAATTTGATTAATGCAGTCCGACAATGTTCCGTGATAGAACGTAGGTGACGATTTCAGCCTTGTCTTGTGTAATGACATTAACGAAATGTCTCCGTTTCCCATTCACAGTTTATATGTAATAGTGATTATTATCTTAATATTTATTTACAAGTATCTTGCAGATGCGACTTGGAAGACATGTTGAACCTTGGTCGTTGCTACGCTGTGGGTGATGAATATCATTTGCACCCTTGCAAAGTCTGCACGCCCTGTGAGCCACCTTCATGCGAGGTTTGCGAAACTTGCAAGGCCTCTGAGCAGCAGAAAGGCGACAAAAAATAACTCTGCATTTATTGAGAGAACTTTTTCCTATATTACAAGTTTACGTGGCTGGAACATTGGATACAAAAATCAAAGATGCGCAATTAATGTCTTACAGCCGGCACACAAAAATGAGTGCATTAAGCAGTCATTTCGAATAGTCTCGCGTCGCTTGAATTCTTGTAAAAACAGCTTTAAATCAATCGGGTAAGGTTGAATTTGTAAAATCATATGTTTATCTCATAACTATAACTACGTATGTTTATTAAGGAGGTTTTGCGACCGATTGCGACCGCTACTATTATTGGAGATTATGTATTTTGGGATTTTATAAGTCAAGTTTTTTTTTTCCGTGTTCTTGTTATCCAAAATTGCGTGTTGCACGATGTTTAAACAAATATCTTTTAAGAACATTGTTCAATGGAATGCATATGATAACTAATACTTATTAATAATTGTAAAAAAAGTAAATTAAAAAAACATATCATATGAACTATTTCTCGAATATCCACAATGTTGTTTTATTGATGCTTATTTCCATTTTTTGTTTCGTATTGTTTAGCCCCTAATGAAATATATAATGATATGTAGCTTAGACAAGGCTTTAAAAATGTCTTATCACTGGTATTGTGTATTATGTCCTATATCTGTTACTAAAATTCTTATGAAAATCGGTTATGCCATTTCAAAAAATAGCCCGGAGAAATCAGGGACGCTTCCAATTTATTTGTAGGAAGGATAAATCTGAAATTTAGTTATTTAATTTCTCTCATGTCACTCGTCGTAATTGATGTATATCGATAGTCTATAACAACTTAACCGATCGTCATTACATTTTGGATCTGGTATCTCTTATCTCCAAGAAGGGGCTGAGATATGCTCTTCAAGGTCGGCAACACAACAGTGATGCCCTTGGGTTGTAGTTGTCCACAGGCAACGAGAATCATTTTACTTCAGGTTGACCGTCTGGCTATTTGCTGCACTTTCGCATAAAAGTAATGTTTTTTATGTATATATTATATCAACGCTTAAAATCATGAGGTAAAAAAACTAGTTTGAAATAAAAAAAAATTTTTTCGAACGATTTTATTTTTGGTTTTATATGTTTGCGGAACGCCATAAAAATGTCCTGTGTGTGTGTATAATGAAATCTTAAATTATGTTTCCTAAAATTTCCCCGAGTGATACTCGTTGTGAACAAAATCATTTTCCCTTACGCCATGTAGTTCTTTATTTTTATTTTATGAACTTGCGAAACACCACAAAAATTTCGCAGAACTCGTGTCGTTTTCGCCAGATATTGAGACACGTTTCTTCGTTGTCACGTGGAACGAAACGCGCGAATAAATGGACACAAGCGTGCACATCAGTCGCAACGACTCGATGGCTATTTGTGTATTGTTTTTCCACGTGATTGTACATACAACTTATACGATTTCAGTACCATTGTATTATTGAAAGAGTTTGAAATACTTTTATGGTCTTCGTTTGAATTAATTCTCTATTTAATATTGCTAAACAGATAATTAGTGTTGCCATTCATATAATTCCAAGTTTGTGGGGATGGATCGATTTTTGTTATCATTGCATGCATAAACTACTGAACATTCGTTGATGAAAGTTTACAGTTATATAATTTATCATCAGAATTATACGTGACGTATAATAGAGGCAGAACACAGTAGGGACGGGAGATCTTCAAAGATATTGAAAGAATTAACAGACTGACGTTCACTTGTTTATTTACCATTTCATTAGGTACATGATCGTATTATAAAAAATACTAATTTAAATTGGTAACACTATAGGCTGAACTTTAATAACGCATCATGAGGAAACCTCAACCTGAGAGATGTTCTTGTAGTGTCATCGTATGTGGGTAAATATAGAACTATACATTTCTCTTTTTTTCTCTCTCTTTAGGTGCAGACGAACAGGTGGGTCATATCTGATGTTAAGTGATCACCACCGTCCATAGAAACCAGCGACACGAGAGGAGTCGTAAATACAAGGGAGAGCAGGGAGGCTGGCCTTGGCACTCTCGCTGACTGAACAAATGCAACAATGCAAGCACTGTTACTTCACGTCGATGTTTCTGTGGGACGGGTGGTACTACCCTGGGCGAGTCGACTCATTCATGTTGAAACAGTTGCTTCAGCGTGGCTCTACACTAAACTTGAAGTCGCCAATACGTTGTGGGCTGGCGTGGTGATAATGTGCCGTATTCATTTGGGACGAGACCTATACCTTTGTAGTGGATTTCTTACAGGCTGATTATGAAAATGGAACAAATGGTTAACACATTCTTCGTTAGTACACGGGTGTAACGTGCGAATTTGGGTACGTGAACCATATATTTGTTGACCTCAGGTATGGAATAAGTATAGGCTGTTTGTCATCACAAATTAACATCAGACCAATTAAGTAAATACTTTATTTATTAAGCAAACATTTTGTTTATTTTAAAGCTTTTTAATATGTGTTAAAGGGTTAAATAAATTAAGTATGAAGGACAAATAACCTGATATTTCCAAAAATAATCACAAATATATGTACCTAAACTGATACCAAGAAAAACTGGATTATAAACTCGTCCTTAAATCAACATTTTTATTGCTTTAAGTATGATTTTTTCTATTATTACTTTATATGCCTACAATCTGACCTGATTTTAAAAGCGCAGTGCTCCGAGATGATAGACACGTCAAATCTTCTATGAGACTGGTTCTTGAGTACAGCTGTCGGAATATATCCATAGGATCTTGGTGACAGCTCTTCAACCTGAGGATGATAACTAGGCAGGATTAGAAAAAGTTTTGTAACCATGATATGATCTCATCACAGTATTATGCATTTATATATTTAAATGCTGGATTTTTTATATCTCTTACCCTAAAACAAGGATACTCATGCATCTAATAGCAATAGTAGCGCAATCCAGAAATAGCGGCCGCGATTAGGACCTGAAATGCCCTTGGCAGTTAGACATGTACTGATCGATCCCGAACCGCGACAAAAAAAGAGTCATTGTAGCAAGATAATCCCCATGTATATCGTGGTACAAAGTTATATAAAGATCTATGAATCCGTTTCTGAGATAAATCCAGACATACGGGCGGAGAAAATTTTAATATAATTTGGGTATTGTAATTTGGGTAATTTGTAATGGACATCTATGGAATTTCTCGCATAGGTCTATCCGAACTAGGGTATAAATAATCACACACTCCCACGACGTATGGCGACCCACAGTTCTATGTTTTCTTAAATACGATGGTACTACAAGAACATTTCTCAGGTTCAGGTTTCCTCACGATGTTTTCCTTCACCCTCAACCGATACTGTTACCAGTTTAAATTGGTAAATGTACGCGAACTTCGTTGGTAAAATAATTTATATTAGTTAAAATAAAAAATTCGTTGGTACATGCCAGGGTTCGAACCTGTGGATGTCGGTCGATATGATATTCCACCGGTGATACTACTAGACAACCACGACTTGATGTCATCTTACATAGTATTTGAAAAAAAAAGAGTTTATTTAACCGAACATCATGAAATGTTTTATACACGAACTATCAGAGATACAGAAAAGGATGCAGGGTAGTTTTCTTCTAGAAAATAAACTATTATCGAAAACTACATCTAATCTATATTATAATGAGCGAAGCCGCGTGCAAAAACTAGTTACTACATAACCGTGATATATATAAATAATAATGGAAATTGCTGATCGTTATCCTTTCAACAACGGGTAGCTTGAGTTAATATCGAAACTTAATATTTGATAGTCTCTTTTGATTACTAAATTGTTGTATGATAGTTATTATAAGGGCCTTAGTTTCGAAATTGGTTGAATACTAAACCAGATTTTAGGTGAAGGTTTTAGGTACTGATCTTCGGTCGTTGTAATGGGAGGTACACAATTCCCAAAAAATATAAAATTGCAAAATCAAGGTCATAGGTATCGTTAGTGTCTTTGGCATCGCAGTCTTTTTATGCAGTAACCTTCGCAGAAATATTTGTAAGCTGACACAGTTTTGATGACTCGGATCCATATCTCTGTAAAAACCAAAAAAATCTCAACAAATCACCATTACATATACACATAAATCACAATTATGATATTTAACTTATCATTATTTTATTTTATTATATACTAACTTCCGCCTGCGACTTCGTTCGCGTGGAATAATTACTTTGGACTACCGCTAACACGAAGCGGAAGCTCTAAAGAGAAAAAAAAACGATATTTAAACATTCTGCATTGGTGATCCACTCCTATTGGTCTTAGCGTGATGATATCAGTTTAACCGTAGCCTATAATCATCCTCGATGAATGAGCTATATAACATTGAAAGAATTTTCAAATCGGACCAATAGTTCCTGAGATTACCATCTACAACCCCACAACGTCACAAACTCACAAACTTTACCTCTATATAATATTAGTATAGATTTGACTTAACAAATGAAAGACGATCCGATTTGGGATAAGATATAAAAATAATAGTTGTTCTATTATTAGAACTAATTTTTTTTTTGTCTCTATTACTTTTTAAAAGGTATTGATTCATAGTGACTTCAGTGTTTTACACGGTGGTTCCCGTGTTAAAACTCTCTAAAGAAATTTTGTGATGAATGTTTCAATAACAATCTCAGATTTATAGGCGATTGGAGTGATTCATATGGTTATTTAGGTAAGCGATATTTACGACCAGAACATATTCTTAACCTGTAAAAAGAACGTTCATGTATAGAATACTGCTGTCACCTATTGGATGGGTCAGCCAATATCAGCAGGCTGCTCTTGACTCCAGTAAATGTCGTGCTTGTCGGCTTGTTGGTGATGAAACGCTGTGAGAGACAAGAATATTCAATTTACAGCATCGAAGAAAAGTGTCTTGTGTTTCAGCCTTTTATAGGTAACACTTTGGAGAGTGTGTATAGGAATTCCCCAGTCCCCAGTCCCCTTTCCATTAGAGGACGGCTAACACCGTGAGATTTTCCTTATGTGATTGATATTCCCGTGTTCCGTACGAAGCGATTTGCTTCAACATTTATTATAAATATGACTAAGGAGTGGAATTCACTCCCAGGGTTTTTCAACCCGTCATCCTATAACTTGGGAGTGCTTAAGAGAACAGAGAGAACAGGCATATAGCGGGTAAGCGCGACCCATCGACGGCCTTATCTTTACTTACCATTAGATGAGATCGAGGACAAGGGCGTGCCTGTACACCAAATAAAGGTTTCTAAAAATTCATGATTATTGTTATATATTATTAACTTATATACATTAAGATATAAATAAAATAAAAGCAGCTACACGAAACACGTAACGTCCAGACAGAAAACCCAATGGGGTTATTTAACAATCAAACGTCAATGTCATATGTAACTGTTTCGTAGAACACTCATCATTTTCCCCGAAGTCCACTTCAGAAGTAGTTGCTCCAGACAGTTATCGGGGAGCCATCGCAATGTACGTATTACTATAGAGTCGTGGTCACTAAATTGAAATGCGTGCTCCTACCATTCGTACATATTCTATCAAAAGAATCTGGCGTACATAATTCTAAGAAGTAATTGCAGATAACCAACAGTATCCTAATTAATATGATAAATATGAATATGCGTTTATCTGTTATGCTTCCATATAGCTCAACCTACCATTATAAAATTTGGCAGGAATACAGAAAAGGACGTAGGGTCTATTTTGTGAAAATGCTGTTCCTGCAGGCTAGGTCAATTCTACGTTAAATCGAGTAAAGTGGAAAGCAAAAGCTCGTTTATCTATACATATAATAAAAATGAAGTGTCTGTATGTAACACCGAAATAAACTTTTTTTCGCTGATTAGTTACGAAAGTATACACGCTTCTGATAACAAAAATGCAATTTTTAAAATTTTTGTCTGTCTGTCTGTCTGTCTGTTTGATCCGGGTAATCTCCGAAACCGCTGAACCGATTTTGACAAGAATTTCACTGGCAGATAGCTAAAATTACAGCGGGTGACATAGGCTACTTTAAATTAGACTAGGTGTTAACTGCGGCTTCGTCCGCAATAGTATCTCAAAAACGGTTGGACTTATTCTCACGAAACTTTCACCAACAGATAGTGGGTATTATAACAAGTAATTCAGTCTATTTTAATTTAGACTAGCTGTTAACCGTGGCTTTGCCCGCAATGCTATCTCCAAAACAGTTAGACTGATCTTAGCAAAACTTTAATTTGCATATAGCTGGCCTTATAAAAAGTAATTCAAGCAATTTTAATTCATACTAGCTGGTAACCGTGGCTTTGTTCGCAGTACAATCTTCAAAACGGTTAAACTGATCTTCGCGAAACTTTCATTGTCAAATAGCTGACCTTATAAAAATTAATTCAAGCAATTTTAGTTTATACTAGCTGTTAACTGTGGCTTTGCCGAAAGTACTTTCTCCAAGATGTTAGACTGATTTCCAGGGACTTTCACCTTACCTTAAAAAGAGTAATTAAGGTTATTCTATTTTAGACTAGCTGTTACCCGCGACTTCGTCTGTATGAAATTTAGCAAGATTTCAACTCATTCTTTATTTTTAATTATAGAAATAATTATCAACTAATTGTTTATAATTCGATATTATAATTATTAGTAACTTTGAAGATAGAAGAGGTCTTCCTAATAAGATTTTAGACCATAAACGTATTATGTAAAGAGGTTCATTATACAATTTTTTGCCGAATAGACAAGCGTTTATTTTTTGTATAGACACAAAATCGTAATTATAATGACTAAGTAATGTAAATGTAAATCTTTATGATAATATTTTAAGTTATTGTTTCATTAGTTCCTTACACAGTGTAAGTGAGCACGAAAATAGTTATATGGTGTGTTAAAATCCCAAATATGTTACTGATAGTAAACCTCACTAGATACATTGTTAGTATTTATATATCTATTGTATACAATTGATTACAATTCATGTATACATTAAATACTACTGTAAGTGGCTTGCGTGTCGTACTTAGAATTGTTTTTAAAGAGCATTTCTATATTTGTTCATAGTCTCACAAGTTTATAATTCTTTAGTACATTTTAAAAAAAGCGTGCGGAGCCGCGGGTACAGCTAGTATATAAAAAATTTCAAGTGTTGACAGCTGAGTCAACGTCGGGCACCGTGTTGATTGATGTAAATTCGAATACTGTAATGAAAAAAAGCGTGGTAAATGTGTTTCAACAGCAACACTTAAGAGTCATTTCTTCTCTAGATTTTTTTTCATGTCATATAGGAGGCAAACGAACATGCGGGTCACCTGTTGTTAAGCGATCACCACCGTCCATATACACTAGCAACCCCAGAGGAGTCGCAAGAGCGTTACCAACCTGTGTTTGGGGGCATGGAGAGAAAGGGGGAGGGGAAGGAAGAGGAGACGAGAGGGGAGGGGAGATGGGTCTCTGGCGCTCTCACTGACCGAACGAAACGCAACAATGTAAACACTGTTACTTCACGTCGGATTTCTGTGCCGACCCATTCAGGCTGAAACCAATAATAGCTTGGCTCTACCACTACTAAATTACTCTAGATTTAATGTATTTGTGGTATTAGGTGAGAGAGTGGTTAAACCCATGAAAAACCCGTAAAAATAAAACCTAAGAGATTGATACTTTTAATATTTATGGCCTTCAGTACCGACATTGAACGTATTTAGATATGGCCTTGTTATAAGAGTAGCAAACTCACCCATGAGATAAAAGTAATTTGAGTGGATAATGAACTTGGCACTTGGCCTTCGTGGAAAGGTCGATAGAAGGGCGAGGCTTCCCTCTCGGGTATTACTGCTTCACGTGACATCTAAACTGTGTACCAAGTGATAGACTTATTACGTACGTATCTATTTATTATTTTCAATAACTTGTAGTATATTTATCAGTTTTATCCGCATTATTCATGCACTTTGAAGCGATGATGGTTCAGTGATTAGCGTTTTAGGACACTGCGTTGATCTTCCGAATGAGCCAGCTTTCCAGTGAAGGAAAATACCGGATGACATTATAACATAGGGCTTTTCCAGAGTCGAAGAAAAAAAAAACATCTTTACCTATCTATACTAATATTACAAAAAGGTAATGTTTGTGAGTTAGTGACGTTGTAGGAGGTAGTCTCAGGAACTACTGGTCCGATTTGAAAAACTTTCAGTTTTATATAGCTCATTTATCGAGGAAGGTTGTAGGCTATATATCATCACGCTAAGACCAATAGGAGCGGAGCACAGACGAAAAATGTTTCAAAATCGGGATGAAACAAATAGCACTCACTCAATTGGGGCAAGTACAATGGATACCGAATAGTTTCTAGTCCTATCTCTTGCACCTTTTTTTTTTTTCCTTTTTGTTTTAGTCTGCAGACTCTTGGTCCGCTCCTTTTTTTTGCTTAGATTTTTTCTCTTGCATCTCTTGCACCTTGGAGACATCATTACAGACATATATTTGCTATTGCCATGTATAGTACAGTCTATAGTCTTATGATTATCGCAAAGAATACCTTTTTTAATGCAAGGAAGCAAGTAAATTTGAAATCTCATTGGTTCTGACACAAACTTGCCTCTCTGCTGAGTATTGATATTCTGTGGCACCCATCTGTTAAATTTCTTTACATTTTAACATAAATTGATTGATTCTGTTTTAAGAATCCAGAAAAACGCCGGTTTACGCCTGTTACCTCGATTTGTCCAAGGCATTTGACCTCGTTTCATATAAAGTGTTGTGGAGGAAACTCCAAACAGAGACGGATGTGCCATCCGATGTTGTGTCGATTTTGCATTACTGATACAGCAACCAAATGAATCACGTCAGGTGGGCCGGCACATACTCGGCCGCTTATGGGTTGGAGTGTGGGATGAGGCAAGGGGAGCTTCCTTCTCCGCGACTCTTCAACTTGTATATGAACAAACTGATCGGTGAGCTCAGCAGCACAGGAGTCGGATGCTACATTGATGGAGTGTGTATCAACAACATCAGTTACGCGGATGACATGGTGTTGCTGAGTCCATCGATAGGTGCTATGCGCAAATTACTCGCCGTATGTGAGTTCTGTGCAGGGGACCACGGTCTCACATATAGTGTACAAAAGAGCCAATTTATGGTGATTAGAGCCGGCTCCAAATGTTGTTTGAATGTGCCGCATGTTACCTTGAATGGTACTGTGCTCGATCATGTAAAAAAGTTTAAATATCTGGGCCATTGGGTCACTGATGAACTGCGAGATAATGACGATATTGAGAGAGAGCGCAAGGTGCTGTCCGTCCGATGCAACATGCTGGCACGCAGATTTGCTCGCTGTACAGTACCAGCAAAGACAACGCTTTTTAAAGCCTACTGCCAGTCTTACACGAGCAGTCTGTGGGTCCGGTATACTCAGAGGACGTACAGCGCGCTGCGCGTCCAGTATAACAATGGGTTTAGAGTGATGATGGGTTTGCCACGGTTTTGTAGTGCATCTGGTATGTTAGCCGAAGCACACACTGATGAATTCCATGCGATAATTAGAAAGCGCTGTGCGTTTCGGTTGAACCGCTTTCGTGACAGCTCCAACAGCATGCTAAGCACACTGGTGAACAGGTGGGACTCTCCAATTCTGCGGCACTGGACACGTCTTCAAGTGACTGGGCCAAGGTAGTGTTGACCCTACTATTCCCGGTTAGTCTTAGCTACGATTTAATATTGTATTATGTTTGTATTAATCTTTAGCAATTAAGATGTTACTAACATAATACTGGCTGTCCAATTTAAATTGTTATATTGTTGCCTGAAATAATAAATTATTATTATTATTAAGAATAACATAGTCAGAAGCAAACTGTGTCGTAATTGCAGCGTTACTACTACTACATTTGTATTAAAAAAATGTTTTTGAAATGTTCGTGCTGAGGAGAATAGAATTCTATAATTTTAAACCACCACTAGTTGTTATTTCTAAAAAGTTATTGCTATTGCAGGTAAACCCATGAATTTGCCATACACTACCTACCATGCCTTTGCCATAAAACTCCATTAAAAGTTCTAACAAGAAGGCCATATCTTGTTAGTTGAAATAATCGCAAGAAACTTATATTATCTTCTACTAAACAGTGGCATTAATAATTTACTAGAAGATTAGTTACCAAAAATAAAATAATTAAAACCCTTGGAAAAGAGCTACAGCTATAGTATTTACTAGTTATATCTGTAATGCTACGACGCGGTATCATTTGAAAATATTAATACTCACTAATGACACCGAATTATAAACAAAATATTAATTAATATTTACCTTATAATAACGCATAATATTATTGAAATATAAGGTCGGGTCATCGGTATCTCCCTGTTTAAATTCTGTATGTCGTCAGTTGATCTGAGATAAAGGTGACCGCATAATCATGAGCGTTTATATTTTTATTAGATTAGTGATTATTTATTTTTATTTATTGAATATAATCGTTGTGCAAAGTGATATTTCAGTCAAGATAGTTTTATTTACTTAGACTCTTGATACTCTTGATACGCTACGCGTGCGAATATTTATTACAGTTCTTTCTTTTTCGTTATTGGCAACCCAGTCCTTTTCAAAGACTATTACTGTCATTGATTACAGTTAGTGACCATTAATGACAACTTTATATTTCTCTATGCTAATCCTAGGCTAAGGTTTTGCCACATACAATAATGATACCTACAAAATTACCTCTTTTTAGTATCGGCTGTATCAAATTTATCTATTTATGATTCGACTTAGAATTATAAATTTGGATAATATACTTTTTGATAACATATTTACAAATAGAAAGAGGATTTTTAAAATATTATATAGGTTACGTATAACCACGCTTTCTCGTAGGAGTTAAATAGTAATGATACAATTTAACAAAAGTAACTTGAAGTATGAAAAATGCTTAAAGGAGCTATATTCTTATTTATCTCATAGGAGGCAAACGAACAAGCCGCCGCCCATAGACACCAGCAATACCAGGGGTGGTCGCAAGTGCATTGTCAGCCTGTGTTTCATGGGGGAGGAGGAGCGGGAAGGGGAAGTGGGCCTCCGCACTCTCACTGATTAAAAGAAACGCAATAATGCAAACATTGTTATTTTACGTCAGTTTTTTGTGAGAGGGTGGTCCTCCCAACGAGTCGATCCATTCATACCGAAACCAGTAATAGCTTCAGCGAAACTCTACCACCTACAGAACCTACCTACCTTGAATATAGAGAAAATAAAAGAAGCTAATTGTATTCAAATAAAAGACCATTTCATTAATAATCTTGTGTTATTTGACTCTACATTTTGTAAATTTGGTGGTGTTTTACGTAATATACTTAGTTTATTGTGCATAAGTGAAGTGAATGGAAAATAATACCACGGAGTATGAAATTCTGAGATGCCACAAAAACTCCCAGGAAGGTTCTAACAAGGGATCCACCATCTTGTTAGAATATTGACTCACACGATGCTTGAAGTGATCGCACGACGTTTGTAATATTATTGACTACGCGACAATGGCAGTAATAATCTAAAAGATTGATTGCCAAAATCAAAATAAAAAAAAAAAACACTATTTTCACTCAAAGTTGCGGGTACAAACAGGCTAGTGAGCTTATACAATTATGAATCGTACAACTTTGTCGCGTTTTTCTCATAACATAGGCCAAAACTGTAATCCTCTGCTGGAGTTTATTTGTTGTTTTATTGAATTTTGTTCGCGACACTGTTGGGATTACGGCGAACAAAATGAAAGACGAAGTAATAAATAAATATACAGCGGGCAGTTCATCAATTAAATAAACTTGACTATTATTAAAATCCTTATATCTTTTTGCTGTTTGTTATCTCTTTTTTATCAGAGGAGGCAAACGGACTGGTGACTTACGTGATGTTAAGTGAACACCGCCGTCCATAGACACTAGCGATATCAGGGAAGTCGCAAGTGCGTGCCAGCCTGTATATGGGAGAGCGGGAGAGTAAGGAAAGGGAAAGAAGGAAAGAGAAAGGGAGGTGGGCCTCCGGCGCTCTCACTGACCGAACGACACACAACAATGCAAGCACTGTTATTTTACGTCGGTTTTCTGTGAGAAGGGTGGTACTACCCCGGACGAGCCGACCCATTCATTCTGAAACCAGTAATGACTTCAGCGTGGCTCTACCATCTATCATTAACCAGTGGTACACAAACTTTTTTAAACAGGCTACAAACACGTTTCCCTCATGATGTCATGGGCCGCAAACTATATATATTTAGGTATTAAATAAAAAAAACGTAATTTAAAATTAACAATGTACTAATGTAATGAAAAATGGTTGTAAATTTTGAACCAATTTGAATGACGGTCGATTGAGTGATAGCAAAATGTATGTACTACAGCGCGATCTACTGCTGACTTATGGTAAAACGGATAGCATAATAGCTTTATCTATGTAAAAACACTTTGGTGTATCAATTTTCATGGTCATCAGCAATGATATTATTACTAAAAAACTGAGTATAATTAGTCATGGGTCGACCGATATTAAAGTTATATAGATATGAAAACACTACTGACATTTTCTAAGTTCAAACTCATGTCTATTATTGATATTTGTCTCAAGATATATCGAAGATAATCTTACCCTCAAATACTTGGGTTTGGTACTAGACAGCCACTGGTCTTTCGGCGGGCACTTTAGCCAGTTGGCCCCACGAGTCACGCGATGCGCATCAGCTTTGGCGAGTCTCCTACCGAACGTCGGCGGTGCCGGGACCAACTGCCGATCCCTGTATTTAGGGGTGGTTAGTTCCATGATAATGTATGGGGCCCCGGTATGGCACGAGACCCTGACGGCCAGCTGTTCTGTGGTACTGCGGAAGTTGCAAAGAGTGGCCAACAGGGTCATCCGTGGGTGTCGTACAATCTCATACGATGCAGCGTGCCTACTGGCGAGCTCCCCACCTTGGGACCTGCTGGCCCATATGTACGCAGATATGTATTGGTGGCATAGGGGTAAGCTAGCACGAGGCGAAACTATTGCGCCCAGAGAAGAAAATGCACACAAGGCCTATCTACACGAAATGATGCTACATATATGGAAAGAGAGGTTGTCCTCGCCCAGAGCTGGTCTATGTACGGTGGAGGCCGAGGCAGTGGGTAGGCAGAACCCAGGGAGCCCTCAACTTCCGTTTGGTGCAGGTGCTCACTGGGCATGGCTGTTTTGGCAAGTACCTGCACCAAACGGCTGGTAAAGAGGTTGATTCGCAGTGTCCCCACTGCATCGGATGTAATGTCGACACGGCCCAGCACACGCTGGAGGAGTGCCCAGCATGGTCTGCGGAGCGCAGTGAGTTAGCGGCGGTAGTGGGGAATGACCGCTCGCTACCGGCATTGGTTAGGTCCATGCTCGACAGCGAGAGGTCATGGAATGCAGTACCCGCATTTTCTGAAAGCGTTCTGCATCAAAAAGAGGAAGCTGAAAGGCTTAGGGAAAGGCACCCGAATGCCCCGGTGATACGACGCAAGAGAGTCGGTCGTGGACGAAGGAGAGGCACAAACGCACCTCATCATATGCCTCCATGAGTAGCCTTCAGGCAACAGACGCGGGGGCGTCCGTTGCCGCGTAATGAAGGCCCGTGATGACGAAGCACGATCTTGGCCGCCGCTTTAATTGAGGCTCTCGAGGCGTAGGTCTACCGTTTGACCATCTGTGGAGACCAAGCGCGTGACCAGGGTTTGGAGGAGCACGTGCTCACCGCCAACCCTCAGCTCTGGATCACATACGCGCAAAGGCGGTACAGGGGTTTTTAGTGAGTAGGAGTCTCACATAACCCTCGCACTGCCCCCCGGTATTGCGAGACGTATCCATGTAGGATTTTCCCCTGTTCAAAAAAAAAAAAAAATGTCGAAGATGATCTCTCTAGGACTATTGAGAGCTTGACATCTAGATCGGACAGATCATACAGGACAAGAATGCCATTTGAATTTTAAGATTTTATTTATATGCGTTTTGTTAAACGGGTAACAAAAAAAATAAGCAAAAAAATGTCTCAGTGTGTACTAAAATATGTTGTCTACTCCTATGTACCCATTACACTATATGTGAATATTTTAATATGAAATGTGTAACAGTAATTCTCAATTACATTTAAACTAGTGGTTGCCCGCGATTTCGTCTACATATCTTTGTAAATTATAGTATTGTACATTATCTTTATGTAATTTAGCGTACTCCCAAATACCTCTCAGCTGGCAGGATTTTACTAAACTTACTTGACACTTATACGGAATAATCTAGGTTATATCTTAGTAACTTTTTATATGTTATTTTAATGTATAAGCTATATTACTGTAAAGTTTCAACCAAATCTGTTTAGTAGTATTTGTATGAAAGAAATATACACCTATCGTCGCATAATTGCTCGTTTATTAATGGCAGTATAAAAAAAAAAACAATTGATATAATATATATTATAATATACATTATATCCATAATAGATCTAACCTATTCCTTTGAAACTACTTTTTAAAATAAAAGGTATCCTATACCCTTCTCTGAACCTGTACCAAGGTGTATACTAAATTCCATGATTATCATTTAGGCAGTTTTTTTTAACTTTATTTTTGGCAACCGATCTTTCAGACTATTACTGCCATTGTCGCGTAGTCAACAATATTACAAGCGTCGTACGATCATTTCAATATCAAGCGACGTGTGAATCAATATTCTAACAAGATGGTGGATCCCTTGATAGAACCTTCCATGGAGTTTTTGTGGCATCTCAGAATCTCATGCTCCGTGGTATTATTTTCCATTCACTTCACTTGTGTACAATAAACTAAATATATTACATAAAACACTACCATCTTTACAAAATATATAGTCAAGTAACACAAGATTATAAATAAAATATAAAAAACTACATGACAGACTCAAATCCCGCCAAAAACTCATTTAGGCAGTTCAAGGGTGAATTCGTAACTAACTCAATGTCGCATTTTTATTATTGGTTAGTGTAGTCATAGCGGATTTTCCTATACGCGGATTTTACATTTATCATGAAGCATCCTAATAAATTTAACTATTTTTGATCTTTCCGTACTACTTGTAATTTAATTACATACAATTGCATCGTTCCAACTGTTTTGATTTATATTCGCTGTATACATAGATTGTTGTATGGATGTTAGCTATTGAAACCGCAATAGTGCAACGTCGATTCTGCATACAGCGAAATACACTGCATACTAATTACATACAGAACTAAAAGCGACAAATAATAGTGACTCGTTTACATAAAAAATGAGCCGTCACTGGACGCCTGTCAGATGTGAAACATCAAAATTGTTGTAGTTATATGCATAAAAGAATGGATTGAGACAGGAATCAGTTATGGCATAATGAAAAGAGAAAGCTAAAAAAATTACAAATTAGTTCCATAAAATAATGACTGTTTATTTATTTTATTACGTAAATATTAATTTTTATTAAATACAAAAATTTAACTAGGGACTGGCGCGGTGTGTTTGGCGACATTTATCAAGGGGTGCTAGGTCGTCGACGCGTGCCACATCGCACTAGTAGAACAAGTGACCTGCAAGATAAGGTTGCAAAAGTTTTTAAGAATATCGTTAATAGTGACATGTTCGTGTTTTGCGTCGCCACGACAACAATCAGGTTTACCCTCCACCTATAAATGTTTCACAACAATGGGTTATGTTTACAGTTTGAAAACAATTCGCCTTGAAGACGTGTATTTTCCAAGCCCAACCAACTATTCTTTTACCAACAGAAATATAATAAATCCCTGGAGCCTTCATTGTAGACTTGTGTAGCGTTTTCCCTACCTTTAGAACTAGAAAAAAAAGCTTTAAACTAAAATGATTGTAGCGGTGAAACTTCCGTACTCTGCCGTTCTATATTTACATTTTTCTGACACGCTACTAAATTTACCATTTAGTAAATTTATGCTTAAATTTTGGAGTTCTAATGGATGCATTTAATTAGTATATAAGTAAGAAATACCATATCGATAAACTTAGGTTCGAAACCCAACAGTAAACAATAAAACAAGAGCTTTCGGTAAAAGAAAACATTGATGAAGGAATTTTCAGAATCGGACCAATAAGTCCTGAGATTACCGATTACAGGCATATCCACAAACTTTTAAACTATTTATTACATACTAGCTGTGCCCGCAACTTCTCCGCGTGGAATCTTACGTAAAAAACAGTGGTTAACATAGTCATCTGAATGTATTACATCCATTTACTTAACTACTTTTCTCTCGTACTTACGCCGCGTCGTCATTAGAATTACAATAACTTTTGATAGAGTAGACTGATTTTAATAAAACAACGACTAAGTTATTCTCGAAAATATGCTTTATGACTGTCATGCTTTTATTGTGAAGTCAGTACTTTAGCAATGATGCCTGTTCATACAAACAGACAGAAAGACATTTCTAAAAATGTTTGAAACGTGTTTTTATGCTTATTCCTAGAGACCTGTAACAACTTTTGTCACGAACATCGAAAAAGTAACAGACTCGTTAGATTTACATTTTTATTATATGTATAGATCAAAGATTAATGTTAAGATGGATAGATATTAACGCAAATTGATATTTAAAATTGGAAAAGATCAAAAATATCCCTTTTTATGCTGTACGTATGCCATATTTCTCCTCCTAAATCAATCCGCCGTGACAAAGCAACACTTGTGGAGGTTTTACATTCGCTGGTCATGACGAAGCGATCTTGCTTAATTTGAACTAAAACAGACTAATTATGGTTTTAGGTGAT
This sequence comes from Antheraea mylitta, assembly GCA_014332785.1. Taxonomy (NCBI): domain Eukaryota; kingdom Metazoa; phylum Arthropoda; class Insecta; order Lepidoptera; family Saturniidae; genus Antheraea; species Antheraea mylitta. The sequence continues at coordinate 4,175,834 of JACEII010000041.1, read as the reverse complement.
CAAAGCCAAATTCAGCAAACAATCACAATTTTCTTGATTTATTATAGAAACATTAACTCAGGAGTTTTTAGCGGGATTTTAGTCTGTCATGTAGTGGCTTTTATATTTTATTCATAATCTTGTGTTATTTGACTCTATATTGTGTAAATTTGGTGGTGTTTTACGTAATATAGTTGGTTTATTGTGCATAAGTGAAGTGAATGGAAAATAATACTACGGAGCATGAAATTCTGAGATGCCACAAAAACTCTCTGGAAGGTTCTAGCAAGGGATCCACCATTTTGTTAGAATATTGATTCAAACGATGCTTAATATTGAAATGATCGCACGACGCTTTTGATATTATTGACTACGTGACATTGGCAGTAATAATCGGAAAGATTGATTGCCAAAAATAAAGTTTAAAAAAAACATTAACTCCGTACACATTTGAACTACATAGGTGTTAGTGATCATAAGCATCAACTGAATTTTAATCAAGAAATGGTTTATGAACGACTATTGTGTTCGCATATCATGAATATTTTATAGCCAATACCTAAGTATATTAGGTCTCCGAGGAACATGTCGTGGTGTTAACATTACAAACCATACGACAAAAACAAATGTAATATCAAAAACATAGAGATTGTATAAATGTCATGATTTATTTTATACTGTGTCCGCGACTTCATCTGCTTGAAACCTGATGTTCAAAACAATAACTAATCTCTGAATGTATGAAGTCTAATTATTATCTATCTTTTTCTCGTACTCGTGTCGCGTCGTCATTAAAATTACAACTTTTGATAGACTACATTAACGCAGTACTTAAGTAGTGATGCATGTTCAATCAAAAAGATATTTTTAAAAGTAATTGAAATGTATTCCATATCTTATTCCAAGAGATATGCGAAAAAAAATCATAAGTATAGCAACGACAGATTTATATTCTATTTAATGTATATAGATATTTTCCTAGCAGTGTGTGTAAAGGGTGCGTAAGAATTTGTCGTGTATATAATATGGGCGGTTGACGGTTAAGGTCAACCACGTGACTCGGTGGATTAAACATCCCTTGCTAGCCGGCACCGACACTCCAGTCTGTTACGCTTCGTACATCCAGACACACCGCAAGATATTTCTGTTATTAATTTTTTTTCAACTAATACAACGTGTATGTAATCTAACCGATTATTTAGGTAAGTTTCGGTGGAGTTTATTGAAGATTTATTCATCAAGTTATTTAATATTAATGATTATCTACATTGCAAGAGTGAGTTTCTAAATTTTCTTTCATTTTAATTTCGTGAAAATGTATGAAATTAAATTGTTTAGCAAACATGGTTTCTGTTGGAGAGAAATTATACCCCAATTGTGATCAGAGCGTGTGGCTGAGGTCTTGCGAAGAAGAAATCCTTCAACCGATTGAAGGAAAAATATCAGGTATTTTTATCAAATTATAATTGATCAATTGAAAGAATTATCTCATATTGTGAAAAGTATATTAGGTATTTGTACGATTTTTAGAAAAATTATCACTACGTTATAATTCTAATCTAATTATATTTGTGTATTCTATTATTTGGGAAATAATTTTAAATTACATTATTGAAGTTCTACTTCTTTTGGCGCTTTAGGGAAAACCATGAGAGTAAATTTGTACGATGCGCGCGCACACTGTCACGAAAAACCAACACTCTGAATTTAGCTATAGTTAACACTTTTGTTTCTTTGTATTAAAACTTTCAATGTATTAAACACCTTTTTTCTATTGTTAGCGTTTTGTCTACAAACGTAGATAAGGCGAAAGATACAATTTTTGAAAAGATTTTTATCTTGTTACGCCAAAGAAGTATAACTTCTGACGCGTGTACATAAGTACACACACACTTTTTGTTTTTTTTTTTTTTTAAGTCACTGTGGTTTAGTGGTTTGACTGGTGGAATATTAATCTGAAGTCCGCAGGTTTTAATTTTTCGGAATTCGCGTACATTCACTAATTTTAATTGGTAACACTATCGGATGATGGCGAAGAAAAACATCGCAAGGAAGCCTGAATCTGAGAAATATTCTTGTAGTGCCAATGTATGTGGGAAAAATGTAGAATTGTGGATTTCTCGGAGTTTGAAATCTCTTATGGGTTGGCGTGATGATTGTAATCATATCTTCTTTCGGGAAGAGGCCTATGTCATTGCAATAGGCCTCGTATAAGCTGATGACTTATTTTTTTAAATTATAAAGCTTCTCTAGATCTTCTATCCTCTAAATAAGACTTGACCAGTAGTTACGTTACTGTGATAGCCTTAAAACATATTAACTTTACAAAGTGAGTTACCATGAAGTGTAGCTACCGGGTAGATAGGTAATATCGCGATATGTAAAATCATTTAAAATAGTTATAGCGGACATTAGATCATGTATTTTCTATTGTCCGATTACATGGTTCCCGTCACTAAAGAATGGTTATGTCCTTTGTAATTTCTGCCTCAGAAGTCCAGTGAATTTGGAAAAAATACAATAATATATTATAAAACTAACTGATCAAATTTTCACTTTACACTAGAAATACATATTATAAAATATAATCGTAACAGAGTAACTAAACGTTAATATATCAATTCCGTCAATATTTTTGGATATCTACCTACTGTTGTCGGGCACACTCACTAAACAATTTTCTTATAGGGATTTTGTAAACAAAAGTATTGACAATTAAAAATACAACACAAAAAGAATTAGTCACACAGTTACAACCGTTTAAAAGTGATGAGCTTACGAATATTCGACAATTAATCTTTATTTATACATATAGATACTAATAAATTATTTAAGCGATCATAAGTTGCTAGGTCAGTGGTTTTCAATGAAATGTAACACGAGCACCATATACGCCGAGATTTATAAATTCTCACGTTTGTCCACTTCGTACTATCAACAATTATGCATGTAATTAGACAAGGTTATCGCGCAAATTATAAAGAAAGCGTTAATGACTTGCTGATTTAAAAAAAAAAAGTGAGAACCACTGTACTAGGTCATAAAATTTTAGGTACTATTCCATCGTGGCTTCGTGGCACATTACTCCGCAACGGACCTGGCTGCCTCAAAGTCGGCTCAATGCGTTTTAAGCATTTGTTTGACAGCTCTGCTCTACTGCACAGGTAACGAGTAGAATTATTAATTTAATAAAATATAAAAAAAATACATTGCAAAAATATTGAAACTTTTATTTCTTATGTATATTAGCGAACGAGTTGTTCAATCTTTGCAAAACTATTTTTACCTCTTTTTTTCATTCAAAGACGTCATACTATAATATTTATAGTCTATATTACTCCCACAGTTTAAAAAGAATTTAACGACGTCTCATATCTTAAAATCCAGAAAACGGTTAAGACTGCAGAGCGTGCCAAATAAATACTAACTAATATTATAAATATGAATCGAAGTTTGATTGTTGGTTACCGTTTTACGTGTTAACTACTGAACGGATTATAAAGAAACTTTTCGTATAAATTGTAAGAAGTATAAAAGATAAGATAGAGTACCTTTTATTCAGGAACAGTACTGTTCCAAAGGAAAAGGTTAAATCGATGTCAATGTGAGTGTAGCCGCAAGCAGAAAGCAGTAGCAAAAATATAGTGAACAGGAATAACATTTCTTCATAACGATAAATAAGCGCATGTACTATAAGCATTAGTTTATATGTATAGGCTACAAGTTTAGACACTAGCAATATTTGTGGAGGATACCTGCACCCGATTCTCATTCTAAATCAATTAAAAAAAATGGTTCTTAATATTTGACCTAATTGTCTAGAAAAATACAAAAATTATAGGCAATGACCGTCGGGTGACTTCACTTTCACTTGAAGATGAACATAGGAAAGACATGAATAAAACAAAAGTGTTTATTGTTCTTTTTATCATAGAAAATTATTAACTCCGAGTCGCCCATTGCAGCTTTCGGCACCGACCATTGCACCTAGGTTTTGCGTTTACACTTATACAAATCTTAGAACAAACTTTAACTCAAGTTCTCTTTGTTGTTTATTAGTATTTCTTTTGATATTATTATTTTACATGTTAACCATGAACTATTATAATCTCTTAGAATAATGTAAGCGAGTAACCTAACATCTGGTGTATTTTTTAAATTTCTTTTTGCCAACCAATCTTGCAGGTTCTTACTGCTAGAACTGAAACTAATAGAAAATATATAGTGAATGCGAGTAAATTGTTTTCATACCAATAAATAAACATAAGTATATACTATAAGCATTCATTTATATCCGTTTTTTTATTTTATTTTTGTTAACTAATTGTCCATGTTCTTACTGTTGTTGGCGAGTAGATTACAAGACTACAAGTGACGTGCGATAATTTCAATATTCTAACAAGATGGTGGCCTCCTTGTTAAAACTTTCCAGAGAGTTGTTATGCTATCTCAGAATTTATGCTCCGTGGTATAATTTTCAATCCACTTCATATGTGCACAATAACCTAAACGTATTACGTAAAATTCTACCAAAATTACTAATTATAGACGTAAATAATACAATATTATGAAATATAAAGGCTCACTACATGACAGACAAAAATCTCGCCGAAAACAGTCATTAAATTATATTATCTTTGTTATATGTTGCATTTTATTATTCTGTTATAGTGGGTTTTATTGCTTTGTTATTATGGAGTTTATTGTTCAGTTATTATGTTGTTATTTGTAGTGGTAGAGCCACACTAAAGCTATTACTGGTTTCAGGATGAATGGGTCAGCTCGACCGGGGTAGTACCGCCCTCTCGCAGAGAACCGACATGAAGTGGCAGTGCTTGCATTGTAGCGTTTCGTTCGGTCAGTGAGAGAGCCGAAGGCCCACCTTTCCTCACCTAATTCCTCTCCTTTTTCCTTCCTCTCCCCACTCTCATCCTCTCCCGACATAGGTTGGCAACGCAACTCCCCTGGTGTTGCAAGTGTTTATGGACGGTGGTGATCACTTAATAAGGTGACCAGCCAGTTCGTTTGCCTCCTATGATACTTGGGTGTAATTGGAATTGGGGTGTAAGGGGTGTCGAGTAACATCTTAAAACTTGAGACACCCAAGCCAACCTCACCTGCACGTGGTGCACCCTGCTGAATAACGAACGAGGCAATGGCGAAAGCGGGGTGGTAGGGTTTTACAGCCCTACTGGGTCGCAACCACCATGCATATAGCGAAAAAGCCCGTCATAGTGACTCGCTTCTGCGCGTCGCGTTTCAGGATCAGCCTGTGCATATCCAGTACCGTGTGACTTTCGTCATTATGGCCGGCATGACAGCGGCGACTGACGATGGATAATCTGTCTCTCGGTGGTTGCCGATGTTTTTGGATTGTACTATGCTTAACATCAGGTATAGTGTAGTCATTATGTCGTACTTCGATAAAAAAAAAAGATATAAAAATGGGTTTTATTGTTTTGCTATCATGGGTTTTATTGTTCTGTTATTATGGATTTTATTGTTTTGTTTTCGTTGTAATTACAATTGTCCTTATCACCATTTCAATAGTTTTACCATAACTCTATTTTCTTTTCTATTCTCTTATATATGTAATATCAATATTCATATGTATTCGTTTATTACACATTTCATACAATAATTAAAAACTACAAAAATGCAACTAACATTGTTATAACCATCATTAGAATAACAAATCTGTCGTTCCGTATCCAAACGTCAAGAGCATGAAATTTGTCAGATATATCTTATAAATTACAAGTCTGCGTTGAATATTTGATTGATGAAAGTATTAGGTATGAAATACATAATTAAATAATATAGTGGAAGTCATATTACACTTCCGCTTGGAGTTGTATTGAGACGTAGCAGCAGCCAATCAACATCAGACGTAAGTCCATAATCACGTCCTCCCTAATATTTATTAGAAATCTCACAAGAAAATAGGTAAATAACTAAAAGAATTTGATATTTATTTGCAACTTGATTTAAAATCAGATCCTTATTTTTAGTGCTTTTATATTTTACTAGCGAAAAAAACAATTTAAGCAAAGTTAGACGCTTATCCTCGTAACGCTGGGATACTTGTGAGGTCTTGATAATTTACTTCAAGGTTCTGTTTTACTCTACAATATCTGTATTTACGCGATTTTCTAAAATATATTTTCTCTTCTATCATCTATAAAAGTATGACATCATTATAGGTTTCATTTGACCAGAACCTATTAATGAATATGAAGAGTTCAAATAGTATACATCAAAATACAAATAATATCTGTAGGGATGTAAACAATCTAACGAAATAATCGTAAGAAGCTTGCGCCTAGCTGTCGGCTGTCGTTTAAGATATCCACTCAAAGAGTTAATAGTATGTAGTCAATGGTACGAACGCTAGGGGTCAATAGTATGATAATCTGATCGTTAGTACAGTTTTAATAATCACACCGATATGTATATAACATTTATATTTCATAATACTAATATTTAATGAAGCTACTTTATAAAATAAAATATTGTAAATATATACCAAACACAAGAACGTTTTATGTCTTTGTATTGTTATTGGATGTGTATGATTTTTTTAGAAATTATACGACTATGTTTTTTATTATTGGAATAATTTAATTGATTAGGGAAGAATTTTAGTATAAAAATACGACCAATGACACGTGATTTCGTTCGTGTTTAAATTTAATCATAATAAAATATACCTAGAAATGACATACATTTAGAGGAAACGTAACCTTCATCCTATGAGCCATATAATCAGAATCGGATAAATAATTACTGAGATTGCCTTTCTACAAATAATATAAACTAACGGGAACGGTTGACGTTTTCTCGCCTTTATGATTAAAAAAAAGTTTTACAAATTATATACCTAAAACTCTTCATGAACCACTTTATCTGTTGGTGAAAACGGCATGAAAATCCATTCACTACTTTTTGAATTTATTGCGAAGAGACAGACAGACGTGGCAGAAGACTTTGTTTTATAATTTGTAGTGATACTTTCCATATATCAATATAAAAGTCATTTCTGAACTCTATATATGTTATATTACTCCTTTTAAACGTCACAATGTTAATTTTCGTTTAAAGAATATTTTTCGGAAGGTTTATTCATTTCGTACAATGTCTACTTATTCTAAATAAATATTTTTTTTCATAAAGATTATTGTGTCAACTTGTAAAAATATTTCTCTGGCGCTTAAATTACTTACGCTGGTCAAAGCTTACAGTCCCCGCCAAAATTTTTATTCTTTAACTTACAACGGGGTTCTTTAAGACATACGAATATCCAGAACACCAACAATGACGGCAAAAAGATAACGAGCTTAATTGACAACCGTACCATAGTGCAAAAAATACCATGCAGTATACGTATTATACTTTAAAATAGTCATCTTTAATTTGTCCTTTAATTACGTTTTTATTCCTTATTTTAAGTATTAAAGTTTCGGTTCTTTTTGTGTAAGGATTAGTTAAAGTAATGTTGAGATATCATGAAAAAGTTTCGCTTTGTACGATTTTAAGGTGTAACTGTAAAGGACGCATATATTATTTTTCACGAATCAAGTAAACAATTGGATTGGGCCTTGAGTTAACAGCTACTTGAGATTGATTTAAATCGATGTTAGTAGGATCGGATCGGTTTTTACTCAAAGGATTTGAGTTTTCGGTGAAGAAGTCTTTAGCATCTCACCTATTACATTCCTTAATGTTATAGTATTTGTTTATAATAAACGATGAAGAAAGTGACTAAATCTTTATGTAAAGTACGACTTCATTTGCGTTATGGATATTGACTTAATAATTGTTTTGTATTTTTTTTTTTATAGAAGCACGACAAAGTTACTGCACTAAGCCTGGTGTTAAGCATAGTACAATCCAAAAACATCAGCAACCACCGAGAGACAGATTATCCATCGCCGGTCGCCGCTGTCATGCCGGCCATAATGACGAAAGTCGCCCGGTACTGGATATGCACAGGCTGATCCCAAAACGCGACGCGCAGAAGCGAGTCACTATGACGGGCTTTTTCGCCATATGCATGGTGGTTGCGACCCAGTCGAGCTTTAAAACCCTACCACCCCGCTCTCGCCATTGCCTCGTTCGTTGATCAGCAGGGTGCACCACGTGCAGGTGAGGTTGGCTTGGGTGTCTCAAGTCTTAAGATGTTATTCGACACCCCTTACACCCCAATATGTAAGAGAACTTAATATTTCATTATGAAATTCTATAGTGACGTCATAATTCCTTATGATAACATTTATAAACAATTACCTTTTACTCGGAGCTTCGATCACGTTAATGTAGATTTGACCTGACCCTCGGGAACAGCATCTTTACCTGGTCTAAAAGTATTCTGTCTTCTTCAATACCAAGTCACAGTGTGTGCAAAATTTTTGATTGAGTAGATAAGGTGCTAAAGCAGACAAACTCATGTTCGGATTTATAGTATTAATAATGATCTATTAACGTTCAAAATGTAATTGTTGGCGGTCTATAAGGCTTATGAAACATAGCTTCTATAATAATATAATATTTACTTACAAACGTCTTAACTGGTGTATTATATTTCTGCTACAGCACCTTAATCTGGTCTAAAAAACATTTTTTTTATAGTAGCTCGGCAAAGTGACTGCATTGTGCCTGATGGTAAGCACAGTGCAATCCTAAAACAACGGCGACTGCCGAGAGATACGTCATTCTTCATTGGTCGTTGCTGTCATGCCGGCCTGCGTAAATGTCTCTTCAAGTTACTCTTGAAGGACCCCATATTATAGGAAGGAGGGAACGCACTGGCCGGGAGATTGTTCCACAGCTTCACGGTACGGCAAAGATAGGATGTTGCGAACTTTTTAGTTCGTGCCCAGATAGGGTTTACCGTAAAACTGTGGCTCCGTAGATCAGCGCGCGTGGTTCGGTTGTGAAAAGGAGAGGGAGGGATTAAATTGAATAACTCTGCAGAACACTCGCCATGATACAGACGGTAGAACACGCTCAGTGAGGCAATATCCTTGTGCAGTTGAAGCGGCTCTATAAACTCTGTAATGTCTGCATCATTAACAATGCGGACAGCCCGTCTCTGCAACCTGTCCAAGGCATCCAATAGGTATTTGGCGGAACCGTCCCAGAGGTGCAAACAGTATTCCACGCAAGGCCGGATACAGGTTTTGCAGACAAATTACAAGACAGCTCGTGAAAAGATAATTTAATCGCATCACATTTCCAAATGAGCTAAATTCAACTTTAACCGTTCCTAATAGCTTCAAATTTTGTACATATAAAATATGAAGTTCATAAAAACGAAAAGTGAAAACCTTAGGGATGGCAAAATTTTAACTTCGTTCTCGGTGTATAAAAACTAGAAATCTTAAAAATATTACACATATGAGCGATTTAAATTGAATTTAGCTCATTTTTCAATGCAACGATACAATTAACGAACCTTAAAACTCAAATAATTTATTCTCCAATCCACAGGTTTGCAATCCACGACGACGGTGTCACGTACCAATGTCGTTTTCTCGAGTCGAACACACTTAAGAAAAATCGTGCGGCCAATCGGATTGTTGTCACTGAATTCGGCACAAGTTCCGTTCCTGATCCTTGTCACAGTATTTTTGATAGGTATTGTAGATTTTCTTCTTTTTCTTTTTCTTGATCTTTATAGATAAAAACCAATTAACGAACGTATATAAGGGCATCACTTCAATACTGAATCTATTTGAATAATACTTTTATTGTCAAGTAAGGTATGTCAGGAAAAGTTTTATAAGAAATAAAATTGGAAATTGCAGAGCAGAGTGAAAATTATGGTTTAAAACATCTCAATACTGGTTTAGTAAAAAAGTATAAAATAAATAACTAAAAAAGTATAAACATGTTAAGGAAAAATAGTTGCCAAGTGTAATATATATTTTTCAGAGTAGCAGCAATTTTCAATCCAGGTGATTCGATGTCAGACAACGCTATGATATCGCTATATCCGTTTGGAGATGAAATGTATGCTTTCACTGAGGGACCTATTATACATAGGTAAGAACGAATATATATATGTATATATATATATATATATATATTACTAAAAAACTGTATATAAGTTATATTATATTATAATCCTGATGACATACACGGAAACGAAAAAAAAACAATACAGTGAATATCAAAATGGCCCCCTCACACATTAGAAATTACGTTAATTTACTATATTATAAAAGTTTTTTTCTATATCAAGGCAAACGAACAGGTGGGTCACCTAATGTTAAGTGACCACCACTGTCCATAGACATTTGCAACATCAGGGGAGTCGAAAATGCGTTGCCAACCTGTGTTGGGGGAGTGGAGGGGGGAGGAATGGAAGAGTAGAGGGGGAATAAGAGGAGAGGTTTGCATTCAGCGCTCTCACCAACTGAAACGCAACAATGCAAGCACTGTTACTTCACGTGGGTGTTTCTGTAGGTCGGGTGGTAGTACCGAGGGTGAGCCGAACCATTCATGCTGAAACCAGTAATAGCTTCAAAGTGGCTCTACCACCTACAAATGTTATGTAACATAAAATGTACTGAGAATAATATTTAAAATGACACTTTTTTTTGCGTCAGGATACAAATTACCACAGTTCGCTACATCATTTTATAACTATGGTATCTTAAATCTTATTACAGAATTGATCCGGTGACGTTGGATACGTTGGAAAGGAAAAACCTTATGAAATGCGTGGCGTTGGTCAATCATACATCACACCCACATGTAATGCCTAACGGTAAGACATATTTAAAAATGTATGTGTCCGTGCTATAGAATAAAACTGATAAACATTCTATCTAAATATGGGAATATATGTAGATATATTATATTATACTAACCAAATAGAGAAACATACATTAACAAATGTAGTTATACTTGGTTCAACAATTCTGAATAGAAAAGAAAATACCTAATTAATAAATCTGTGGTTTTGATACAGAACCCACAACGCGGATGCGTAGTTAGATATATTTTTCTATCTATCTGTATGTATATATATATATATATATATGGCTTTAAAAGAGTTTGACTAATTGTCATGAAATTTCGTATAGTGCAAGTTTATATCGTTGCCAAATGGCGAGTAAAAAAATTGTTGATAAGAAAAGAAACATCTGTAACCGATTTTAATGAACTGATAAAATGTAAATTATAATAAAATTGCAAGGTTAAAATCGTGTAACAAAGTGAAGCCGCAGGCACTTCTAGTACATAATAAGCCTATAAAGATTCTAGAACTTACGTAGAGTGTAGTTTTTACACTCACCATATTGTTATTTCGCTTATAATAAATTCTGTTATTGAAAGATATGTAAAAGAGTGGTAAAGTTTGTACCCGATTAGGCCTCCCACGGCAGCGGCTCAAGCCTAGGTTCGATCCCTCGGTAGGGAGCCCTTGAGTGCGTTGCTTGCGCGATACGGTGACACACAAATATACATCACCGCTACAACACTACACGAACACCCCCACACACGTGCACGCCTACACGCTTACACATGAAAGTGGAAGGGTTTACTTTTTTCCCTTATCGAACTGATAAACTCTCAATTTTCCGATAATAAATATATGAAGTTGTTGAGGCGTGTATGCTTGGTACACATATACGTTTCAACAACACATGTATATATATATGAATAGTTAGCTAGGTTAGCTAAGATAGGTCGCGATTTTGCATGCAACAGGCAACAGCCAAGCCGAGGTGTGCCGTGCACCCTTGAGCTGGTTGCCAAAATAAAATCGGCTGAGTGCCTTAAGCGCTCGCCTTAGTAGTCCGGTGAAGCTGTTAAGACCTTGCTGGGTCAATAGCGTAGACATTTCGAAAAAAAAAAAAAATGGTAAAGTTTGTTCGAACTTTGAAAATGTATCTACTGATAGGCTAAATTACGGCATTTTTTATTTTTATTAATTTCCATGATATGGCTCATTATATTAAAGATTGGACAAGTTCTAATATTTAATTATTGGTCGTCATTATTTTGTATACGTATTAAAAACACGACATACTCTAGTATGACTTTAATATGAAGAAAAGATAATTATTGTTCTTGTTACAGGTGATGTTTATAATGTTGGCATGTCCATGGTTAAAGGTAGATTAAGGCACGTCGTTGTTAAATTTCCGTACACGGAAAAGGGTAAGTATTGTTCCATTTTCCATTACTTGTCTCCATACTTATGTAGGTTAAAACTAAACAGCTATCTCTGTGGTACGGGTTAACGACTAATTATTATTTTTATGCTATAAAGTGTCAAAAAAATAGCGATGGATTGGTCTATACATAGTATTGGCTTATATATGGTACATATACAGTAGGGTTAAATGATTTTAAAAACTGGATTTCTGAGGTCGGTGCTAATAGGTCCACTGTTTCTGAGTTGAAATACTCTAATAAATAAAGCAACATTTTGCGGCAAAGATAGTTATACTGGTGGATTCCACAGTAAAGATTGCACAGGTTTTCTCAATTTGAATGCTTCTGCAAATTTATTCTTACTTCTAATAAATATTACGCCATTAATAATTCTAATTTATATTTAATGGATATTATTACAGACATTATTACATAATTCTAATAAATATTATTGAATGAAGACCAAAAAATCAAAAAATAGTATCGACCATATGGTGCAAGTGGACTTGAATGAAAGGCTTGTACTAGCTAACTACCAAGTACTACACTCTTCACTGCAATAAGAAATTGACGAGAAAATTCCAAATGTTACATTTTGAGACGAGTGTAGAGAATATCTCCTACTTCCAAGAACTAGCAGGAAAAAGTTGAATTAATTAGTGATAATAATTCACACACTTTTTGTTTTTACGAGTAACATGCTTTACCTATGTTTAATTAGATATAAAAAATAAATTTTGCGTAAATGTGTTTTCAAGGTGACATGTTTGAACGAGCTCATGTTGTGGGCAGTATGAAGCCGCGATGGCCCTTGCACCCAGCCTATATGCACACATTCGGTAATTTCTTCAAATATGTTTGCTTACTCATACTTATGACTTACGTTGTATGTTGCTACGTAGTTTACTAGCAGAATGAAGACAATTAATTATCTATAATACCAATTAAAAGTTATTACGTTAACGTATTCTGATTCCTGACCACGATTACACTGTACAATAGGCTTTCTTTCCCTGTCTTGAACAGAGTATTTATGATGTCATACTATACTAATATATAAAGCTGAAGAGTTTGTTTGTTTGTTTGTTTGGTTGAACGCGATAATCTCAAGAACTACAGGTCCGATTTAAAAGTTTCTTTTAGTGTTAGATAGCTCATTTATCGAGGATGGCTCTAGGCTACATATCATCACGTTAAAACCAAAAGGAGCTGAGCACTAATGAAGAATGTCTCAAAATCGGGCTATTTTGGAAGCTTCCGCTGCGTGTTAATGTCAGTATTATATGCGTTGCCATGGTAACGCGATAACATTCTATCAAAAATATTTTCATGGTTTATTTTGTATTCCTATTTAAAAAGTTTATTCTACGTTAGTTTTGTTTTCGATTTTTAATTATACGTGTTACGTTTATATCGCAAACATTTCTTAAGTTTATTTTGTGTTGTTATTCAGAAAGTTTAGTAGTAATAATATTCGTTCAATAAGACAGTCGAAGGAATTAATCCATACAGCCAATTCTGAAGTTGTTAATATAATTAGTTTTCTTCTATGTCCAAGTTAATGTAAAGGTATAAGCGCCGAATCCTCTACATAATATAACATAATTTTTTATCTTCTTAATCTTCAAGACCATAGAATTAATGCTTCGTGGTTTTATTTATCTTTCATTTCATTTATGCACAATAAACGAACCATATTACATAAAACTCTACCAATTTAACACAATATACAGATAAGTAAGACAAGATTATGAATAAAATATAAAATCGACTTGACAGACTAAAATCCCGCCAAAAACTCCTCAAAAACTTTATTCTACGTTAGTTTTGTACCCAATTTTTGATTTGTGATATATTACGTATAATAAAAGTAAAGTGAGTGTATTTTATATTAAAAATATCCGTGATGCTACAAATATCAACATTTTTTTTAATTCTGTGGATATGTCTGTTTTTTTTTTATTTGTTACGGGTAATCTCCGAAACGGCTGGACCTATTTGAACGGTTTTTTTTTCTTAGAAATGACTACGCTATTGATCTAGCAAGGTCTTAATAGCTTCACCGGACTACAAGTAATATTTGAACGGGAATTTTACGGACAAATAAGTAACTAATTAGCTGTTTTATTTTAAGCTAGCGGGTTCAGCAGACGTTGCCCGCCCTGATAATAAGACAAACTATACCTATACCTTGCCCAATAATCATTTTATATATTGGTGAAAACGGCATGAAGATGCGTTCTGTAGTTTTTGATCTTATCGCGAACAGATATAGACAGACGTGGAACAGGACTTTTTCTTACACTATGTAGTGATAAGCTGTTATCCGTGCCTTCGTCCATGTGAAATTAATCAAAAATATGTTGTTCACTGTAAACATACACGAGCTGTACTGGACTCCAAGATTTTTTTATACCAAAAGGCAGCAAACAGGCTGACGGCCCACCTGATGGTAAGTGGTTAACGTCGCCTATGAACAACTGTAACACCAAGGGTATCGCTGTTGTAATTGAAAGTCATATGTTTATATGTGATTTAAATTATAGCAAGGTATGATAATAACTTAATTATATCGACACTAAGGACATATTATATCTATATAATAAAAGATTTAACACATATTGTTCGAAAATGTATAGCTTAATATTTTCATTACTTTCTTATATAGTGTAAGTGGGCACTAAGGGTCATATATAGCAGTTTAAAGTTCCAGTTATGTGGCTGATGATAAATGTCTTCCCATTCGATTCACTATTTGTATTCACATATATAATGTACATGTTACCTGTTACAGTAGATGATGTGCGTGTGATACTTACAAATATTTTTGAAAGAGTATTATTGTAATTTACACTAGATATGTGATCAAAATTTTACATTTATTTAATATATTTAAAAAAAAAACGCGTGCGGAGCCGCGGGCAACAGCTAGTGTCATAATATAATGATGAAACTTTTACTGTTCTTTTGTTTTAATACTTCTATTTGCAAGTAATTTGTCAAGGAATCGATAAATTCTGATATTTGATTGGTAAAGATTTTGCTGAACTTCATCGTAAATGGTATAAAGTACTTCATGTAGATGCAATAAAATAACATAAAGATAAACACTGTAAGGGAATTATATTGTTATTTCAATTATTTTTGCATTAGGTAAATTACTTTAACAACTATTGTTAAATTCCAGGAGTTACTGAGCACTACTTCGTGATAGTGGAGCAACCGATGTCGGTATCTTTGTGTAGTTTAGTTCGCAGTCAACTCGCCAACGAACCTCTATGTCGCAGCCTACACTGGTATCCTAATTACGAGGTGCGGTTTGTAGGAAAGATTATGCTTTTCTTTTATAGCTTTTCTATCTTATTTAAGGTGTATCTTACGTAATTTCTCTGTGCTCAAAATGGTTGTGTTTTCAAATTTAATATTATCACCCATCATATTTACTGCCCAGTAAGTAGGCATAAGAGTGGCTATTAAGAACAATATGTAGATGACTAAAGTATACCATTTCGTTCATATTTTCAGACTCATATAGTACTGATCAGCAGAAAAGATGGGAAAGAGGTCAAACGATATCGCACGGATACATTCTTTTACTTACACATTATCAACACCTTCGAACAAGACGGGAAATTAATCGTCGATCTTTGCGCATATAAGGATGCGAAGGCTTTAGATGCTATGTACATTCATGCTATTGAGGTAATAATTATTTTCATTTAGTTTAATGCGAAGCTTCTAACTCAGAATAAAATGCTTTTTGTAGAGACAAATTACCTCAAATAGTGAGATTATAATATATCACCATCCACTTGCAACTTTGTCTACGTTTAATTAATCAAAACTTAATAATAATAAAATACAGCCTAGTGCCACTTAGCGGCGAGAAATAGTGAAATGAATAGCATAAAAAATACTTTGCGAAAAGTATTTCGAGTTCTATCCTATGTAATATATATTTTTCTTACCTCCGTAAAATAAGATTTTACGATGATGCAAAATAAGGTACTCATATTACAGACGATGCAAAGTAATGCTGACTATGCGAGTTGGTTTCGAGGCAAACCTAAGCGGATAGAAGTGCCCCTGAACGCTCCTCGAATGACAAAAGTTGGACAAAGAGTACTCTCTGATTTGGGCTGCGAGACACCTAGGATACATTACGATCTTCATAACGGTATATCTATAAAACCATTTTGATGGAATTTTTCTCCATATTTTAACAATCTCAGCTTTATTTTGGATATATTAATACCATCCATCCGGCTCAGTTTTTCGCCGGTTTCTACTGTTGCTCAAACCAGCAGTAATTTTCTTGTAAACCCCATATTTCTCTTAGTCATAATAAAAGTGTTTTATTTCATGTATGTTTCTAAAACATTGTTTGGTTCCAGGTCGACCTTATAGATATTTCTATGCAATCAGTTCAGATGTGGATTCTGAGAACCCTGGTGGAGTAAGTGAATCGTGTACAATCATTTTTAATTAATGCATTTATAAGTATGTTATATAATGTATCTCTAATATGGGATGCTTAGGAGACTACATCAACGGCACTGAAATTTCTGTACTTGATCCATGTATCCAATTCGTGGACAGCGGTATACAGCGGTTGAATAGCGGTAGGTAGGGCAAATTAATCATAGAATTAATAGCCGGGTGGGTCTAAGAGTTCTTGTGTAACTGTTATCTATCGCAAGACATAATGTAGGGAGACCCATTCCACAGATAACAGACAATCTATTAAAAGTTGTGGGAATCTATTAAATGCGTGCAAAGCATGAACAACCGCTATTGTGATTATTTGACGTAGGACTATTGCTCAGCTAATCGTGGACTAGATATACAAGAAAAACAAGGTTTCAATTATCCAGATATGTATTTTGTAATCTATGTGAGTATCTTATGAGTTCCTCAGCTTATTTAAGTTCTTGTTATTAATTTTAGACATAAACGAAATTACAAGACCTATATACGAATGTCATTTCGTAGATATCTATATTTTATTATATATATTTATTATAATTTGTGTACAAGCAACATTTGTATACATTACCGTAATATATCATTGTTTTACTTTTTTTTAATAGTTATTTAATGTTTTAGCTAATTAAAGTGGATACGAACACTGGTGCAGTCAGCACGTGGAGTGAAAGGAATTGTTATCCAAGCGAACCTATATTCGTACCAGCTCCGGACGCAAAGGTTTTTGTTATATTTATTTATTTTGATAGCCTTGTTTATGGTTAAAAGTATATATATTCGTACCCTGTATATTTATTTTTCTGAAAGGTAGTAGAGCCTCGCTGAAGCTATTATTGGCTTTAGAATTAATAGGTCGGCTCGGCCGGGGTAGCACCACCCGGCCCACAGAAACATTGTAGTGAAGTATTGCATTGTTTCGTTCAGTCGTTTTATGTTTTCTTCTGTCGGCAGTCCTTACCTTATGAATGTCTCGCCTTTTTTTAATTTAACTGCTTTTGCATCTAAATTCGATATAACTACTTACAGCAATTATAAACAATTTATTACAGAATGAAGATGATGGCGTACTTCTAAGTGCTGTTGTATGGGGAGGTGAGCGCGAGCATGAAGTCGCACTTCTGGTGCTCGACGCACAGGACCTAAGGGAAATAGCTCGAGCACATTTCTCCACGCCTTCACAAGCGCCCAAATGTTTGCACGGATGGTTTCTACTGCAGCCTAAAACAGGAACTGTATGATACCTTGAAGTAAAGCGCTACAGTTGACCGAATTAGGTTTCTTTCGTCAAAAAACTTCAAGTTTAAACGTGACTCAATTTAGACTAAACATAGAAAATCCATACTAGTCGATTCGAAATAAAATCTATACTAATACTAGTGGGCTCGGCGGACGTTGTCCCACCCTGATAATAAAATAAACGCCTACTATCTGAGCGCAACGCCACCTACCGGGTACAATCGTGAATCTAAACCATTCTCGGATCCACCGGAACACGCAGACAAAATTTAAAAAAAAATCGGTCCAACCTTTTGGGATGAGTTCAGTGACATACACACGTACAGAAGGAATTTATATATAACGATTATAAAGCCGAAGGGTTTGTTCTGTTTGTCGAACTCGCTAATCTCAGGAACTACTGCTCTGATTTGAAAAATTCTTTCAGTGTTGGATAGCTCATTTATCGACGCTATGTATTATCACGCTAAGACCAATAGGAGTGGAGCAACGATGAATAATGCATCAAAATCTTTTTATTTTTATTTTGAGAGCTTTCGCCGTGTAGCCCAAAGTAAACAAATTTCACGCGAACGAAGTCGTGGGCAGAAGCTTGTAAATATAAATTTGCCTATAAATTTTATTACAAGTAAAAATAGTCGTTCTATTTATGAGTGTTTATTTGGATATTCTCAGTGTATTATAATTATATTTTGTACTTTGGAATGAATACGATTCTCATATCAATATATTACAGAAATTATAGGTTAATGTTAGAGTAATTTCATTATATAGTTAAAAAACGCGCAACTAATTTAAGGGAGCTTATATAATATTTTCTATATTTAATGCTTAATAAATTACTAATATTAATCCTAAATGATCTTTTATTTTCTCCCCTTATCATTAAGTACACCTATTTAAGCGAATAGATGCTGACTGAATAACTTATACTCGTAAAGGCATAGTATGCGAAGATAAAATGGAACATACGTTTACGTCTAAATTTAAAGAAATCACGTGATTTTTACAACATTGGGATTGAATTGAGTGTTAGATACGTACCAATTCGTAGATTTGTAAATTCGTAACCATGTCGCATAGCTTGTTTTTTTCAACTTCAGTGACAAGTAAATAAAAAAGTGCGTCTGTACTCATGTACACGTGTTAGAAGTTATACTTCTTTGGCGTAACAAGATAATCTTTTCGAAAATTTTATTTTCACCTTTTTTTACGCTTGTAGAAAAAACGACACTAACAATAGAAAAAGGTATTTAATACATTTAAGTTGCTACAACACTTTTAATTAATACACTTAAGTTTTAATACAAAGAAATACAAACAACAAACACAAAGAAACAAAATGTTGGCTATAGCTAACTTTAGGCCTCAGAGTGTCGGTTTTTCGTGACGGCGTGCGCGCGCAACTTAATAATTTCAGGGAGACGGCCGTCGTGTACACGGCTGTCTCCTAACAAGACGGGGCTCGGCGGCGCCATTTTTGCTGTTGGGCCAAACGCTGGGATGGCACGATGACGTCTATAGAGATCATGTGCCGCCCCAACTACAACGGAGGACGTACACCATTGGGTTTTAGTCCGTGCGATTCGGACATAACCTACTCTCTCCCCATAGAGGACGGTGTATCCATAAGGGATTTCCGCAGGTAAAAAAGGTGGGTCATCTCATGTTAAGTAATCACCTTCCATAGTCACTAGCAACACTAAGGGAGTAATGACGGCGTTGCCGGCTTATTAAAAAAAAACCCTTTACTTTGTTTCCACAATGGAAATACGTTACCGCAATGATATCTTGGATTGATATAGTGATAACGAAATTATTTCCAGTGCACATTTATATTGTAACTAGCTGTTCCCGCGAGTTCATTTGCATGGAATAGTTACTTTAGGCTAACGCTAACACGCAGCAAAAGCTCTCAAAAGAGAAAAAAACCCCTGATCTTCAAACATAATAACATATAGTCTTTCTCGATAAATGAGCTATCTAACACTAGAAGAATTTTTCAAATCGGACAGTAGTTCCTGAGATCAGAGTAATCAATCAAACAAACGAACAAACTTTTCAGCTTTATAAAATACTAGCTGACCCGTGCAACTTCGTTTGCACCAAATTGGTTATCACTGGTTTCCATTGTATTTTTAAACGCGAAAAATTTAATAAAACTGATACCCGATTGCAGCCACAACTACCGTTTCCAATTGTGAATCCAAACTATCCACGGATTCACTGAAACATATACCCAGATAACATGTATTTTTTTTTAATAAGCCTAGTACCCGTTCGTAGCACCATCAAACACTCCATTGTTTGTAGTCCGGTAAAGCTGTTAAGACCTTGCTCGGTCAATAGCGTAGTCATTTCGAAGAAAAAAAACATCTACCAGGATCAATTAAGATGAAAACTAACCCACATAAAACTAAATAAACATCTATACCACTTACTTTATCATAACTATTCTCAACTTGTATTAAAACCTTTTTATACTCCATTGTATTAAAGAAAAATATATGAACACCGTATCGAAGCGTCAATCATCGCGCCGAAGTGTCGTCAACTGTCACTTGCTTGAAACTATTGTCTAAGAGTTATAAACTGTTTCGAAAACGTATTTTAAATATATTTCCAATATATTTTTATAAATAATCTCTGTACCACTCATAACATAGTACCTATCACCTTTTAGTAATTTATCCATGTTGATATGTTTCTATTATAGATTATTCTAAATTGTTACACTAAATATTTGGCATTAAATTTATATCGTGTATTTGTTACACTTGCGAAAATAATACATAAATAATATATAAATATACGAAAATACCTACATAGGTAGAGGCCATACCGGAAAGAATCAATCAAGCCAGTTTTATATATTATATTCATCCGAACAACGGGCTACTTGGCCGCCGGTAAGAATTGCGTTTATTTGTGTATATCGTACCTTTACAGACAATAATATTGATTCTAAAACTTTAGGATGTATTTTTTCACTAACTTTGAAACGCTATTAAAATGGAATTATTATTGAAAGACATTTATGGTATTGATAATAATGTGCTTGATGCTATTTTTTGGAAATAAAAATAAAAGTAATCTTAATCTATGTTAGAATAGCAGTAATTTTATTATTATTATATTTAGATATAAATAAGTACAAATTTCATCTTTCACACAAATTCAGTTATTAACTCAATATTTAGACCGATTTATTACTATAAAAATAATATGTGTATAGAATATAGCTATAGGTATAGTTTAGTGCAGCGTATGTTATCGACGCATTTTTTTTTTCGAAATGTATACGCTGTTGACCTGGAATGGTCTTTAAAGCTTCATCGAACTATTGAGGCGAGCGTTGAAAGTACTCAACCGACTTGAGATGTTTGAGCGACCAACTCAAGTGTGCACGGCACACCTCGGCTTGGGCTGTTGCCTGTTTTGTGCAAAAATTGCGTCCTATCTGAGCTAACTTAAGCTAATCTATCTAGATATACGTATATAAGTTATTGAAACATGCATGTGTACCGGGCATGTGTGCCTCAACAACTCCTGTATGTATTTTGTATCGGAAAAAATTCTCTTAACTATATAAGATAGGATAGAATGGAGAAAAATAAGGGTAGAACTCTTTGTCGTCTATTTCTCTGAAAAAGAAAAACAGCGTGTAAGCGTGTAGGCGTGCACGTGTGTATAGGTGATGTGTGTGATGTTGTAGCATTGATGTAAAGTTTTGTGGCTCTGTTTCGCTCGAGCAGAGTACTCAAGGGCTCCCCGCCGAGGGAACGGACTTAGGTTTGAGCCGTTGCCGAGCGGGGCCTAATCTGGTGTGCGGGAGTGAAATATATCCCCAGACCACGGTGGCGTGATCTGTGGTTATGCGGGCGTGGGCGTGAACACGCTTTGTTTGAAGAGATAGGCTGGTGCTGATCTTTCGCTGACGTGATTGAATCAGGAGGGTCGGTAAAATGTGTCGCAGTAGTCTTCTATACTGTGCACTTTGGGTACGGGTTCATAGTTCGCGGCGGAAACCACTAAAGGGCTGGGATGATTCGCGGCTTATTCGAAATAACTACGTGTGAGTGATTTTTTATATATGAGGTCCCCGTCGAGATCCTTATTCCGGACGTATCATGGGGCACCGGTGATTTTACGTGGGGCTCGGTTCTGGAGAACCTGCAACTTTTGAATACGATTTTGCGCATGTGCAAAGACCGAACAACCGTACGTTATAATCGGACGGATGCAAGTTTTATATAAAATGAGTTAATGTCTGAGGGACATTTTTCTCTTATGACAAAGCAAACGATAGAGACGACCCAAGACCATAACGGCTTTGTTTCGCACTCTATATGTGTGTGAATCGAAATTTAAGTATTTATCTAAAGTGACGCCGAGATATTTCACCTCGCCGGCCCAAGGTATTTCGGTTTCGTGTAGCCTGATAATCGACGAATATATTTAAGATGGCGTCAATCCCAAGTCATACATTTACGTTTATCGTTGTTACATTGTATATGGTGAACTCTTAATATCAATAATGTTTAATAAAATGAAATTTGTTCTTTGCTAAAAAAAATAATTGGTTTGAAATTTATCATTTTTATTTATTAAATATATCAACGGGTATATATATGATTGTTTATAGAAAAATGTGTCTGACTGTGATAAATTCATGCTTTTAATTGTGTTTAAAAGTTACTGAAAAAAAATGTTCCTAAACTATTCATAAATCAAAATTAATTAAATCAAAATGCACATTAATAATACATCGTTAACCGGCTTCCAAGTGTCCTTTCGGGCTAATAACAACCTCTCACAGAAAACCGACGTGAAATAACAGTGCTTGCATCGTAGTGTTTCCTTTGGTCAGTAAGAGCGCCGGAGGCTCACCTCTCTTCTCCTTTTCTCCTTAGCCATCCCTTACCCTCCTCCAATATACAGGTTGGCAACGCATTTACGACACCCCGGTGTTGCTAGTGTCTATAGAGGGTGGTGGTCACTTAACATCACGTGACCCACCTGTTCATTTGCCTCCTATGATACAAAAAAATATATATTGATATATTAAAGAACCAGGTATTCTAAAATTCATGTTCTTTCAACGTTGCCGGCTCTTGTACTAAGGTGTCGCAAAAAAGTCTAGTTACGTTAACTAAAAATTTTTGTTTTTCGTTATCCTGGAGAACCCCTTGCGTTTTATGGGACAAAAAGTATCCTGGATGTAGCCTTGTAATATGAGTTATTATTGTGTTAAGTTTTGTTAAAATTGGTTCAGTACTTTCAGAGTAATACGGGTTTAGATTCTAGACTTTAATCCTTTATCCTGGAGAACCCTTTGTGTTTTATGGGACAAAAAGTATATTTGATGTAATCTCGTAGTATTAGTTATCACTATGTCAAGTTTCGTCAAGATTGGTTCAGTAGTTTCAGAGTGATGCGTGATCATAGGGACAGACAGACAGACAAAAATTGTAAGAAGATTATTTTTGGCTTCTATATCGATAACATAGTCTACCCTGATTAAAATTTTCAAAAAATATTTAATGTACAGATTTCGACTTGTTACAGTTTTATTATAGTATAGATTATACATGATATGTATCCAAGGTATCAATCAAGTACTTTAACCAGTACGATAATTTACTTAGATGTGAACAGTCTGATAATCCAAGCGAGAATGTTCATTCATCACCGTTGGCCAACCTCCAAGACATCTTATGAAAAGTATGCATTAAGTATACAGTATCTATATTCAATTTTAGTCGATGTAAACATACATAAAACGTCTATACTTATTAGTATAGTATACGTAGACTTTCTATGTATGATATACATACAAGAAATAAGTGGATTGTTTATTTAAAGGGTTGTCACTGTACTTGGGAAACATAAAATGTGGAATAATCCTCATATTGTATCATTTTTTTACTTCAAACTTCAACTTTAAAGTTGAATCGAGTTGTTTCATTGTGTTAAATAATTAATAAAATTATTTATTGTCAGGGATAC
Source organism: Antheraea mylitta (assembly GCA_014332785.1). Classification (NCBI taxonomy): domain Eukaryota; kingdom Metazoa; phylum Arthropoda; class Insecta; order Lepidoptera; family Saturniidae; genus Antheraea; species Antheraea mylitta. The sequence goes on along the minus strand of JACEII010000041.1, from coordinate 4,151,957 downwards.
ACATAATTTATTTGTTGTATATAAAGTTGTTTTACTCACAAACTGTATACAGATATTTCTAAAGAGCCCTTTACTAATAATTCAGTATATAAATTCTGTAAGGTCTTTAATTCTTGATAACATTACATTATTCACCGGGTGCGGTATAATTTCTAATAGTCTAATCCAATTAACTGTAATAGTGTGTGCCTTTGACAAACAAGTTTGATATAAACTTTCGTGTAGAGCTTATCCATCGGTAAGTTATAACCAATACCCATTGCCTTATCGTCTGCGTTAGAAGCAACTAGTTTTTGTACAAATTCTGTAAATTGTTTATTCTAAATTTTACATATATACTAAAAATGTATAACCTTGTGGACGGAGTGAACACTACAGAACTGGAATTGTGGTCGCAATTTATAGAAGAAATAATGCATGAACAATCTAGATGGACCAAAATCGCATTTATCGTGTCTGTATATGTTATTTTCGTTGTGAGCCTAATTGGAAATCTTGTTACTTGCATCGTCATTTATTGTGACAAGAGTATGCATACCGCTACAAATTTTTATCTCTTCAATTTAGCCGTATCGGATTTAATCGTATCCTTTGGAATTTTTTTCATTGTTGAAGAAAACAACGATCGACTTACTGATTATAGTAGCGCCTATGATAAATTCGGGCAGTTAACGTGCAAGATACACTTTTTCTGTGTCATCGTCCTGTGGTATAATGGAATCCTGATAATGACTGCCCTTGCTATTGAGAGATATATAGCGATCTGTTATCCCATGATGCTGCAAGCTAAACCTGTGTGGCGGAGGGTCCCTAAAATAATAGCGTTGCTATGGATTATAGCAATTGTAGAAGCGTTTCCAGAGTTTTGGGTGGTAGATGTAATCACAACACGAAAGAGTTCCGTTTGCTTTACAGTGCCCAGTAGAATGGGGAAGATATTAAACGGTGTGACAGCATTATTGACTTTCATAATACCATTGACGATTATGATATTTGTTTATACGGCAATAGCGTTCAAAGTAAATATTGTTCAAAAGAACAGCCATAGAGACCGCAGAGATAGAATTTTTAATCATCGTGACAACAGAAGCAAAGTAAATAAACTCATTGGTAAGCTTAAGTTGATTGCAATTCCTAAATGAAAGCATTTTCTTTTCAAATATATTAAAATTACATAGCATAGAAATAATAAAACTTCAGTAGTCCTAAGATTTTTTTCCACTTCCAGTAGCACTGACGCTGTCTTTCCTGATATGCTGGCTTCCATTTTTTATTATGAGGGTGATGTTTATTTTTGATGTACGTAAAATTATGAAGCTCCAATCAGTAAGTAAAGTATAGCTTATAAATATTCTGTTATTTTTTTTAATATGCTTTGTAGGCTTTTGTGTTTGAAAATAGTCTCACCTGATGTTACATGACAACGGGGTCTAAGATAGGGTGTTATTACAAAAAAGTTAAATACGTTTTGAATACTTGCTTTAAAAAGGTTAAGTTTTAAACCGCTCTCGCTGAGCCATCTTGCTCTTTTGTCTCGCTTTGGATAGGTAAGGTTTGACTTGCGAAAAAAGACTACGCGAATTTGCCTCGGGCGAGCACGGTGCGTTTAGTACGAAAGCTTTTTAAAGCTAGTATTTAATATGTATTTAACTTTTTTGTAATAACACCGGCAAAATGTAGAGGAGGCTGGCTTTCAAAAACCAACTGCTAGATTACACTTGAATTCACTTGGTGTCAAATTTCAACTAGAAGAACCACCCGGCTGTAAGTTACACGAGATTAGAGAAAACTTCATAACTATGCTTTTGTAGCTTTTGATTGGTGAAAGTTGTATTAAGTGTATCGAAAGGTTATGTCTAGCTTTTTAAATTAAATTTAAGTTGCAGTGGAGGTTCTCTTAACAGATATTTTAAGAATGTACGAAACGTAAATTGATCAGTTGACCATATTTTTTTACTACGCTATTGGCTTTGCAAGACCTTTACAACTTCACCGGAATACGGTTAGTTGACCAATTTAGGGAACGATATACCTTAATTCAGTATCCAAGAGGAAAGTTCTTTAAACAAAGACAGGTTCCTCAGCTTTGGGCTTAATATTTATTTCAGGTTTCTTAATGTTCTGAAACATTCCTCACTATAATATTTTTTATATTTTTGCCAATGTGTCCCGTGACATAAGGTAAAAAATTGGTCAATATGGAGTGGAAAGTTCTGTTACAATGCTCTTAGATATAAGGGTATTGTTTATTGGATATATAAAAAGTGCAACTCAACATGTCTTCTTCTTTTTTCTTTTTTTTTCTTTCATTTATCCTTTCTTCCTCTCTAAAAAAAAGTTGTTTATAATTTATATTGCTTGCCTATGATACAGCTTGGTTAATATATCTAACATCGTTTCATTTCTTGATGTCTTATTATGCCTTTTTTTCTTTGTATTGTCTGCTTCCTCCTTCTAGTCGACTGTGATATTTAGAAATAATATTTTAAATTTGTATTAAACTTATTTAATATTACATTTTTCAGTGGTGGCGAATTGGACTGAACATAACAGCTTTCTGCAACTGGTTTAGCACAGTACTAAACCCGTTACTGTTCAGTATGATGTCCACTAAGTTCAGGAAATCATTTAAGGTAATCAAGCAATCAATATAATCAATACATTGGCCCACCTTTGCCTAATACTATATTATACACGTATAATTAGTCAATCTCTATATTAGACACCAATTTCATCTAAGAGAGTAATAGCGTAATTATATTTCACTATAAATTGCTAGTGGCTTCGCTAAAGTTTTCTGTTCAGTGCTTATTTGGACTCTTTCTTGTATTGAAAAATGACGAATTTCTATACAAAGTTTCATGCCATATTTCATTATGTTAGAGGTTTAATTTCCAAAAATCCAAAAATAAATCTGTTTACAATTTTTTACTGCCTTTACCGCCCTATCTCCAAGCTTTAAGTTTAAGCTGTCCGTTGACTATGTCTGTCAGTTATTCTTTTATAAACTAATATAGCCATGTAAGCTAGGCTATACGCCATTAGGGGTATGCATTAAAAATTTGCATCCTGAAATAAGGGTTGAAGAGGGGGGTGAGAGGGGTGGGGAGGATGCCGACTACCCCTATATACCACTCGCCAGCCGCGAAAAGTGATAGTTACTGAGATATTGTGATATAATGTTACTATTACTGAGATATAATTAAAGTTTTGAGGTTGTGCCACTTCCGAACAATCTTTGGTAATTTTTTATATTAACAACTTGGTAATTTTTAAGTTAAAATAAAACGGTTTGTACAATACTATGTCTATATATAAGTAGAGCAAGTAATGATTGCTGGAAAAGTGTAAATTTTATGGAAAAAATAAATTTTAAGTATTTAAAAATCTTGTAACAGAATATAGGCTGCAGTTATCATCAAGTATACTGCATGCCAAATAACAACTTTATAACATTAAAGGCTTTTTAAAATAACGTAAACAAAACTATTTGTCTCTTCCTTTTTTTTACGTGGGGAAATCCCTTATGGATACCCACCCTCCCGGGGGAGAGGATGGGTTCCGACTGGCACGGACTAAAACTCCACGGTGTACCGACAGACCGTGATGTTCGTGCGGCAAGGGATCGTTCTACGCTATTCTCCTTGAATAGACGCCCCATCGGTCCACCCGGTGGAAGGTTGCCGCCGGGCTCCTACCTATAGAGAGGCAGCTGGGTACACGCCAGCTGCCCACCCTCGTCCGCCGGACCTGTGCAATGAGGGGATGAGCCCCCCGACTACATCCTCTCAGGTCCGGTTACGGTGGCAGGAGGAGTTGGGCAAAGCGCCGCCTCCTCCTGCCGGTCCTCCGATGGTGAAGACGGTCACTGAGGGGGTCCGCCTCGCGGGCCCTCTCCGCTGCCTCCTTTTGCGAGATGACTTCCTCGCAAAAGGAGGCCACTGCTCGCCACGCCTGTTCGCTGCCGAGCATGGACGAGACCACACTCGGCAGTGACAAATCCTCTCCTACCACCGCCACCAGGGTGCGGCGCTCTACCTCCCACGCAGCACACTCAGACAGAGTGTGCTGCGCGGTATCTTTCTCAGCGCCACACTCATGGCAGGCGGCGGTCGGCTCCCTGCGAGCAATCTGGTGCAGGTACCACCCGAAACAACCGTGTCCGGTCAGCACCTGCACCAGCCTGAACGACAGGGAGTCCCATCTCCTCCCAATCCACTCCCGCAGGACCGGGTGGACGGCGTCGACGGTGTGCCTCCCGAAGCGCGCGTCCGCCAGGTCCTGCATCCACCTCCCTATAGCCCCCTCCCGCAACTCCCGCTTTTTAACTTATATCTCCCTGGGAGCCGGAGGCTCCCCACTACGCCTCCTCGCCGCCGTGAATTCGTACACGGTGGCGATCACCCCAGCTTCCAGCTCCCAGGGAAGGGAGCCGGCGAGCGTAAAGGCCGCCGCCGATGACACCGTCCGGTATGCCCGGATTGCCCTCAGTGCCACCGTAAACTGCGTACTGCGCAGCGCGCGCACGTTGGTGGCATCGAGGGCATCAGCCCTAACCGGTGCTCCGTAGGCGGCCATCGCCCACACGATACCAAGAGTCGACCCGGCCCCCAATATTGGGGAGCAACCGGCCGAGTGCCGCCGCCGCCCTAGCAATTCGCGGCCCGAGCCCCGCAAACTGGGGCTCGAACCGCCAGCGCCCGTCCAGGGTGAGGCCCAAGTACCTCATGTGAGCACCCACCTTGATCCGGGCGCTCTCCACCATAATGTGGGCCCCAGGTGGTGGCCCCCGCCGAGGCCGATGAAAGAGTATGGCCTCGGTCTTCTCGAGGGCCACCCTGAGGCCCAACCTTCTTATGCGCCTGACCACGAGGATTGTGGCCATCGTGGCCAGGCCCCCTCCCCCCCACCCCCCCCCCCCCCCCCCCGGGCTACGACTAGGGTGTCATCCACGTAGCAGATTAGGCGCGCTCCATACGGGAGCGCGCTGCGGAGCACCCAGTCGTAGCCCATGTTTCACAGGAGCGGCCCCAGGACCGACCCCTGTGGAACGCCCCACCTTGTAGCCTGTCGGACCATCCGCCTTTCGCCGTCAACGTAGGCGACTTCCCTGTCCTCCAGGTACGCCTCCAACAGCCGCTGCAGGTACGGAGGCACTCCGAAATATCGGAGAGCCTCCCGTATGACATCGTGCGGCAGGCTGTTGAAAGCGTTGGCGATGTCTAGGGACACCGCCAAGACCCTCTCCCCTTGGGAGGTAGCCTCCGTCCACAGTGACTTAAGGAGGCACAGGGCGTTGACTGTGGAACGTCCTGTCCGGAAGCCGAACTGCGCGTCCGACAAATTTGGCCGCACTCCCTCCAGGTGCTGGACGACTCGGGAAGAAATGACCCTCTCCAATACCTTCCCGACGTCGTCCAGCAGGACGAGGAGCCGATATCCGGACGCGCAGTCCGGAGGGCGGCCCGTCTTCGCTATGAGGCAGAGCCGCCCCAACTTCCAGAGCCTCGGAAACTGCCCGACCGCCAGACACCGGTCGAACAGCTCCCGAAGCCAACCCCCAGATGACCCACCGCAAGGCCGAGCACCCGGCCCGCGACCCCGTCAGGGCCGAGCGCTCTCCGCCGGTTGAGGAGCCGTTCAACAGCCCTCACCATCTCCCCCTTCGTGATTGGGGGAGGACTGTCCGACACCTCCATAACTTCCATCCGAGGTGGAGGCATGGGAGGAATCAAGAGCGGTGGAGGGTCAGGGAATAACTCTCCCACGACCCTCGCCACCACCTCCGGCAGGAGGGACTACGTCGCCGGAGGCGCCCAGGATCGCAACTTATTGCATACGATCCGATACGGGCGCCCCCAAGGATCCCCCTCCAGCGTCTGCAGCAGTTCCTCCCATGCCGTTTCCTTCGCCCGGCTGATGGCAGCCTGCAGGATCTTTATTTGTCTCTTCCTACTGCGATCAAATGTATTCATACATATATAACGAACAGCATTCCGATTTTATCTAAAGTCATATAATTTACTACACAATAGATACGTAAAGAAGCTTTTTAATGAGATCTGTAAATACATAATTACAATTCTAATTAATTAAGAAAAGTTATTGTATATGTTATTAAGCAATTTAATTTATTTCGTTACAGACATTGTGGGACACGAAAATAAAAAGAAAGAAACAAAAAATCCGCTCATCCACTATATGAGTTCTAGTTTGTAAAACTTGTAGGATATGAAACATAGTTTAATTCAACCACACTGGACTTTTTGATGCATCGAACGACATTTATGATCCATTGTCATATAATATTATTATGAAAAAAAAATAGTGTGTGATCAAAAATAATTCAGAATAAATATTTAAACACGAAGATTTTTATTTCAATAACATCTTGTTTGGAACAGGTAAGTTACAATTAGATTTACGTTCGCATTATCGAGAACCTCGACATGCTCGTGATGTATTGCGCTTGCACTAAACTAGCAACGTGTAACATAGCGACATGTGTAGCCTATCATATGTTTGGTCAAATAAGCTGAAAGAAAAATCAGACTAATGCTAATAATTTCCGTGTACAAATTATAAACTTTAAATAATTTAGTCTATAATTGATTTGTAATTTAAAAATGAACGCAGGTATTCTATTGTTATAAGTTTTCTTTTCAAAAATCAAAATCAGAAATGCTTTATTTAGTTTAGGTCCTAATAAGGCACTTATGAACGTCAAAAACTACTTTCTGTCGGCAATCTAGGCTCAACGTTTTTTTTTTTACTTTGGTTTAGTAATTAAATTATGTGCGTTATGTAAAATCAAAATATTTATTTTTTCCAGACCTATTAATCTAAGATAGTGTCCATGAACATTAATAAAATTATGACCATTTTTAAAATAACTCGGCAAGAATTCCAATAACCTTTATGGCGTAGAATTAATTATTTTCAAAGATGATAAAAGCAGCGTAATACTCAGAGGTATCAATTATTTCTCTTTGATTGTTTCACTGACTCTTTGGGTGAATGATATTTCAAAAATTGCAAGTAAGTCCTAGATGAGAATAGCTTAAGGCTGGGATGAGTGACGTAGAATAAAAGAGGCCAGTGATAAGCACTGGCCGAACACGGTCTGATAATTATAAAACATAGAGTTGAAAATGCAGTTGCTCGTTAGTAGTCTAATGGCCGGTTTCTGGGGTACTCGAATAAACTACCAATAGTTATTGACTCAAGAAAGTTATTCATAAAATAAACTATCAAATTTCCCGTTGAGTTTTACTGATATTTATCGTATGATTGTTTGCTCAGAAACGCAATTTGATAAGTTATCGAATCCATAACGCTATTGAACAGGTAAACTACAATTAAAGTACCTTAGAAACCGAGCATTAATTTGCTATCACTACGTTTATCTTCTACAAAACCGAACAAAGATTGGGTCTTTCGTCCTCAGTATTACATGGCACATGAAGTCAAGATCAGCAGGTTTGGTTATTGGCTCCAAGTAGTATCTTCTTAGTAAGCCTGACATCAGTGTCTTAATTTCCAGCATCGCGAATTTTTGCCTTAAAAACAATATCTTAGTTATTATACACTTCTACGTTGTTTATTATTAACAATGTATTGTTAGGACTCTACGTACTACTAATGACTTACTATTGGGGGGGGGTGTTACTAATGACCTGAGATGCCACTGGTCGATGTTATGTTCTAATGTCGGGTGGTTATACTGGGCCCATATAAGAGACGGCGCTTGTCGTGTTAATTCAATCAAGCGCGACCGCCAGACCGCCGAACAAAACCATCGCCAAGAAACCTAATCGTCCCAACTGATAGTGTGGACGACTAAAAACAAAAAATGAACACTTACAACCAGATGGACAACCAACCACAGAAAGTGGTAAAAACCAAATGACAGACTCGTAGTTACGACTCGCGAGAAAACCACTGAAGGGTGCATATGCACCGAACAGTTACCTCGTCCCCCGCGCAAGGGGGGGGGGACTGAGACGGCCAGAGCCAGTTAATTCAATCTTTCGGTGGCCGTCGTAGTGTGCAGTAGCTCTGTCCGAACTCGAATTTGTCTAATTTAATTAGTTCTGTTAAATAATCGATAATTGTTCGAAATTCCTAACAATAATTTTATTTCCGTAGGGAAAAATATGATGAAGAAATATTTTCATTACAATATTCCTTTTTTAATAATATTATTCGTTTACTTCCCTCTCCAGTGCCTGCACATCACATGTGCTTGCCTCATTTCACATATCGCCGAACGGGTAGTGTTTGTAAAAATAGTAGTTTTCTACGAATTGACAACTTTGTATTAAATAAAGCTATCGTGATCTTTTAGATAACAACCACATATTTAAGAAGTAAGACTGCATAAATCTGATTAAAAACCATCCAGTAATTTCTGCATGATACGTGCACGAAGTCGGACCTCTATCATTTTAGTAATAAATGAATGAAGATAATCTTATGTGGTATATTACTCGAATACGAAATAGACGAATTTCCTAACAATAAATATCAGTCCTGTATCATCTTATTTATTAAAAGTTCACCTTTCCTTAGCATAAAGTTTCTTGCATATTCAGCCTTCTTCTCTTGATATAAGACCCAAATTTCTTATGTTTTCAAACATTCTCTGATATAGCAATAAAGCCAAAGCATTCATATAAAAAAAAACTCATTACTTTAAAGTTCACCTGATGCTGAGTGACCAGCGTAACCTATATATAACCATAACTCAACCATGCACCAAGAACGCCCCAAATTTAATTCGGAAATATTAGGGCATATAATACCTTGTAATAAATATTTGTATATATTCCTTCTACCTTTTGAGCTTTATGAGAAGTCAACCATGGAATAGTTTGACGATTTTTTGAAGCATGTAGTCATTGATCAAAGCATTAAAGGTACTTTGAAACTACCATGACTCTCTTACTTGCATCAAAATTATGACGTGACTAATCTTGTTATATTACGTTCATGCAATTCGTCAAGGGAAAGAGAAGCGACTCGTATCAAATTGCAGCCACCATGCTCTCACAATATATTGCTAATTGAATACACTTATGCGAAATCAACAATATCGAAAAAAAGCACCACCCCACGATGTACCAGTAAACCGTATTGTTCGGGTGGCAAGGGATCGTTCTGTGCTAATCATCTTGTATAGCCGTCCAACGTTCAACACGGCGGAAGGTGGCCGCCGTGGAAAAGCATTAATCCCAATTAGGCATAACTGAGGTTATTTTTTATCGATGACTATTCTTTTTGTTTCAATTGGAATGACTCGTATCGTAGGCGTATTGTCAGTTAAGTCTTGGACCGAATTTGGGAAAGTGAGCATTATTGTTTTCACTACATAATCTGTTACTATTTTGTACACGGCGATCATTAATCAGTTAAAAGTAAATAAAGTTTCCAGTATAATTTGATAAACAAATTACCTATGCAGTTTCTTGGTCCAGCACTGAAAGGTATGTAGGCGAAACGATGCCGCTGATCACAGTTCTCGGGCAGAAATCTCTCCGGGATAAATTTCTCTGGTTCAGGATACAAATCTTCGCGCCGATGTATATCGTAGATATGAACTGCGCATATTGTATCTTTTGGAACTTTGTATCCACCTGGAAGATAAATAACATATATTCAATGTTTTATATTGTAAATACTTAAGACAAAACTTGTTAAGTATATAATTTTATCAATGTCCATACATTAACTTCAACTTAATCTAACGTTCTACTGCATCGTCTTCTTCCAATAAAGAACGTATCACATATCTTCAAATTGATTGTGTAATATAATGTAATTTCATATTGCTTAGTTAAATTTTAATAGAAGATGTAATAAGTGAATTATTTGTTGTCTTCCATTTTATATTAAACAAACGGTTTTTAATTACTATTACGAAGCAGGTTTTCTCAAGTAACAAGAGATTCTGATGTAAGGATTGAATTGCAAACTATATGCAATAATATCATCAAACAAAGCAAAGATGTTAACCTAATAAAAAAATATCCATTTAGCTCTAAAAGTAAATATGAAAAAAATCAGAATAATAATGTGCATTAAAATCCTACATCTGTTACTTACTTTCCTTATATTAACATATTTAGTGATTAATTCTAAAACAACGCTAATGCCAAATATATTGTGCCTACTTACTTAATATAACTTCCTCTTTAATGTCTCTAGCAATCAACGGTACACTTGGATAAAGTCTCAATGACTCTTTGATGCAGCAATCCAAATATTTCATCTCATTGATATCATCCATTGTCGGATTACGCTTAGAATCTCCGAAAATTTGGGCGAGCTCTTCGAATATTTTATTCTGTAAATTTTGAACAAAAATTATACACTTGCAACGTATGTTCCGTTTTATTGTAATACATAAAAACTTGGAAAGATCCATCCCATACTTGACAAAAAACGGTTGATTTGATACTTTGCAGATAACAAACAAAATTTTAGGTAGCAATGTAAGAATAAACCGTTATTCAAACGTAATTATCATTATGATCAGATTTCAGTTGAAATATGTGTTCATCTTTAGACAGCTCCCAGAGTTTAGTGCAATGATAGTTTCAGGTAAATATATTTTACACATAATTGAAGTATGTAACAATCCTTTTCTATCATTACATGGGCTTCCTATGCATTAGATTAATTGGAATTTGTTAATTAATTTCTGTATCACTAAAAATGCAGTTTTACTTTTCTGTTAGCTTTTTTAAAATGCGACAGAGTTCCGAACTAACTGTTTATGATAAAATGTAATCTTCATGAGAGGCCTTCTTAATACTAGGTTTTAATGGTTATCTATAGAGTTACAGTACATTAAGAATGATAATTAAAATGTGTATATGCTTACTATCATTTGTAATATTCACCTGTATTTCCTTTTCATTAGCAAGTCGCATGATCATAAAGCACAAAGCGCTCGCTGTTGTATCATGACCCTTGAAATAAAATTCTAATTTTAATAAACTTACAATTTTTACTAAGCTGCTTTCAGTAGCTACTAAGCTGATAGTAACTATTGAAATTTAATATTCTATTATTATCAATATTATAAGTCCTCAATAATTTATAGGATTTGGACTTCTCTCAAAGTATATCTATTTCTTGTATTTGTGACTTTTCACATTCAGTTTTTTTTTCTCGAACTGACTACGCTATTGACCTAGCAAGGTCTTAACAGCTTCACCGGACCACAACATTCAGTTACATTCTGAAGCCTTTCAGAGTATCTTCTTTGAGGGCATGATTTTCTTTTTATTCATATATTTGAACTTTATTGTACGTTGTAGAATATACTTTCAGTTGAACATTTCAATTAAATGGTTTATTCAAAAATCATTACTAGCAATCTCTTTCAAATACCCTCTGAGTAGGATGTAATAAAATTGATTTTGTGAAAAACGGAATTGATCATGTGTAATAAAAAAAACATCTAATAAAAACTTTATCAGAAAAGCATAAACTGTTACGTATTCATAAATAAAGATTCTATTAATTCAACTGTGAGTGTATATATAATAAATAACTTCACATTGCGTTTTCATACTGAGATCAATAATTTACACAAATAACGAAAATAGATATCTAGTCTTAGAGTAGCAATCATTGTATTTGAATAGAAAGCAAATCTTCTCAGAAAGCGAAAGGTACTCAATATCTATATTAACAAACTTATTTATAGATCACAATGTGAAAGAAGAATTTATACCGCAAACAAAAAGGTATCCACTTCTGATCTAATACCGGACTCAGTGATTTTTCCAAGCTTTTCCTCTTCAAGCAATAAATCTAACAGAGCCAATTTATTCTTTTTCCCGTTATCATTTTCATTCAATTCGAATTTATTCATCTTCCTATATTCTCTTCTATCAGCAATGATCTGTTTGGTAAACTTGTGTAAATCTTTCAATGCAATACTCTGCCGTTTACCGATTTTGCTAATATTAAATATGAAGTCAGCATACATCCACAGTTTAGTCAATCTCTGAATCAAAAATTGACACAAAATGTGTATGGTTTGAGTATATCTATTTGAAACTGAATTTATTTCTTTGTTTGCAGACGCGCCCATCGATGTTTCTGCAAATGTTTTGAACTTAAAGATTTCAGTAGAAACAGTAATATAAATTATGATATTATCTTTTGTTTATGTCGTAGGAGGCAAAGGACATGAGGGTCACCTGGTGTTAAGAGATCACCGCCGTTCATAGACACTAGCAACACTAGGGGAATTGCAAGTGCGTTGCCAGCCTGTGTTTGGCGGGTAGAGAGAAGGGTGGAGAGGATGGAAGGGGGGGGGGGGAGGGGGGGAAGGGGGGGGGGAGGTGAGGGGGGGGAGGAGGGGAGGGGGGGGGGGGAAGGGAGAGAAGGTGGGCCTCCGGCGCTCTTACTGACCGAACGAACGCAATAATGCAAGCATTATTACTTCACGTCGGTTTTACTACCGTCGGGTACTACTCCGGACGAGCCGACTCATTCATGCTGAAACCAGTAATAGATTCAGCGTGGCTGTGCCACCTACCAATACCACATATCTCTACTAACCGTACATAATCTTCAGGGTCACATCTGAAATGAGAGGTAACAGATCTGTCTGCGGTTTGGTCGTCTCAATTTCCACTTTATCGAGGAAACTTTTCGTGTTTTCATTGAAAATATGCATGAAATTCTTTAGCACACTTAGGTGAAACGCAGGCGTCAGCATCTTTCTTCGCTGTTGCCATGTCTTTCCTATTATAAAAAAAATTAAAAGGTCATTCAGTTACACTTAGAATTTCACAAAAAGAAGAAAATATTAGATTAAGTTTTTTACATTTTATTTAGTCAAATTTATATTTGTTCTTTGCATTTATGTATTATTTGCTTGATCTATTTGAGTATCTTCTTATCTTATATTATACAAGATGTTCCCGCGAGGACTAGTTACTTTGGGTTAATCCTAACATGCAGCTAAAGCTTTCAAAAGGAAAAAAAAAGGATTTTGTAACATTCTTCATTGGTGCTCCTATTGATCTTAGCGTTATGATACATAACCTATACGCTTTCTTGATAAATGAGCTATGTAACACTGAAACGATTTTTTTAAAATCGGGCTAGTAGTTCCTGAGATTAACGTACTCAACCAAACGAACAAACCTTCCAGCTTTATAATATTAGTATAGATATTAATAAAATGACTGTGGTATGTCTTTGTGCGCGTATCACTCAAAATCTACTGGATAGATTTCAATAAATTTTTCTTGCTTTATTTTATACATATATTTTTTTGTTGGATAGCTCGTTTATCTTGGAAGGCAAGATATTATATATTATCACACTAAGACCAATAGGAGCGGAACACTAATGAACAATGATTCAAAGTCAAAGTTAACGTACCTTTTTCTTTATACGTGGGGAAATCACTTATGGATACCCACCCTCCCGAGGGAGAGGGTGGGTTATGTCCGACTCGCACGGACTAAAACCCCACGGTGTACGTCTTCCGCTATGGCTGGGGCGGCACGAGATCTCTATAGACTTCATCGTGCCGCCCCAGCGGTGTGGCCCAGCAGCAGAAGTGCCGCCGCCGGGCCTTCGTCTTGTAAGGAGACAGCTGGGTACACACCGGCCGTCTCCTTACCGTCCGCCGTACCTGTGCAATGGGAAGATGGTGCCCCGACCCACCTCCCCTAGGTCCGGCTACGGTGGTGGGAGAAGGCGCGTGAACTGGCGCCTCCTCCTACCAGTTCTTCTTTGGCGGAGAGGGCCGCTTAGAGGGTCCTCCTGGCGAACCCTCTCTGCTGCCTCCTTCTGCGAGACGACCTCCTCGCGGAAGGAAGCAACAACGTTCCACACATTGTCGCTGCCAAGCATGGCTTTGACGAGAGATCATCACCTACCGCCGCAGCCAGAATGCGGCGCCGCTCCTCCCACGCAGTACATTCGGACAGTGTGTGCTGCGCGGTGTCCAGTTCAGCGCCGCACTCATGGCACACGGCACACACTCAGTACCTATTATTTGAAAATATTTTCACCTTCTACGTAAACGAAATCGCGAGTTAAAGTTCGCGTTAGCAAAAAGTAACTATTTCACGCGAAGTCACGGGCAGAAGCTAGTTGTATATAAAGAGATTTTCTTAGCAAAGTATATTTACGGTTTCTATATCTTTATGTTTTTTTGCCGTACGTAGAATATACATTTAAGATAATAAAGAGCGAAGGCGAAGACGAGGGTATCAGCTAGTTAATGAATAAAAATGCATTTCTTAATTAATGCTTACCATTGCTAATAAGGAGTCCATCGCCGAGCCACGGTTTCAGGAACATATACGGTATTGTTTTTGTATTATAACGCGTTGAAGACAAGATAATCTGAAATCATTTGTCATTTTTTACAGACCTAAAAACAAGATAGAACTGAACAATCTTTATGTATTCTAATAATAAATCTATATATGGTGAAGTATATAACATTTAAAAGAATAGTACATGGACGACAGAGCCTAGCTCGGTTATTTAAAAATATTTTTAAATTTATAGCTATTATAAATATATAGTAAACTGAAGAAACCGTTAACGTTTTGTTGAATTGTCTGTGTCGGCAATGCTCTTATATTTTCGAACTAAACACGATGAGCAATGCAATAAATCTAGCCACATCCATTATACATATATATGCAGAGTTCGTGCTTATGTTTACATTAAATTAATATATCAGTTTGACAAAAGTTGTTGGCAGGATGTTAGGCATTCATATAGGGGCTTTTTTTAGCTAGCTGTGCACGCGACTCACATGGATCCTAAGGTAAAAAAAGTCATTAATAAAATCATCTCAATATATTAAGTTTATTTACTTATATACTTTTATCTCGTACCTAAGTCGCATCGTCATTAAAATTACATTAACTTTTGGTAGAATGAACTGACTTTAATGAAACTTAGACTTAATATTACTAGGATATTCTTTATGATTTTCTTGGTGAGATTTTATCGTAATCGCAGTATTTTAGTAGTTATGTGTATTCAAATAAACAAACAGACAGACAGACATTTCCAAAAATAATTTAAATGTATTTTATTTTTTACTCCAAGACATCTGCAACATTTTTTTTCACAAAAATCACGTTAGATTTACATTTTTATTATAAAGAATTGATGAATTCCTATTATAAGACTAATTCTGATTTATATTGTATAGATCTTGCGTTCTGTAATCATAGTTATATTCCAAATATGCATTATAACTATAATATACAATATAATTGTGCACAAGTAAAGCCGTTTAGATATAGTAACGTGAAATATAAATTCTGAGATGTTACAAAAAAAAGGGGACTGGTGCTCGAGTGCAGCTACCGAAATACACAAACAAGTTCTTAGCTACGGATTTCAACTCACGAGTATATAGCTAGCCGTACAGACTATGGCTTTATCTTGATGTTTTACTTCAGCGAAAAATACGACTCAGTCGCAAGGATTTAAACTAAAAAATACCACCAATATCACCTAATATATTGGAAAAGAACGTCTTTCTAGGACCTTTATCGGAATTATTTTTGAGGTTAGTTTTTAGCGCGGCGAGTAATCAAAGCTTCGTCGTATAGGTAAAGGCCTAGCATAATACAAAACCACTTATTAATTGATTCTTCAATAATGAAAAATAGTTGCCGAAATAAAAATAGAATAACAGATAAGTAACTACATGGTAGTTTTTTTTTTAAATGATAGGAGACAAACCGAGAGGTGGGTCACCTGATGTTAAGTGACAACCACCATCCATACACACTAGCAACACCAGGAGAGTCGCAAGTGCGTTGCCAGCCTGTGTTTGGGGAAGGGGGGAGAGGGAGGGAGGAGTGTGGGTTGGAGTGAGGGCGAGGAGGTATGTCTCCTGCGCTCTCATTGATTGAATGAAACGCACCAATGCAATCACTGTTACTTCATGTCAGTGTTTTGTAAGAGGGAGGTACTACCCCGGACGAGCCGACCCCTTAATGCTGAAACCAGTAATAGCTTCAACGTGGCTCTACCACCTTTAAGAAGTTTTGTTCTATAATTTAAATGGTACACACAATGACATTAGAACTATACAATCTCTTTGTTGTTTATTAATATTTGTTTTTATATTATTATTTTATATGCTAAATGTGACCATGAAGTATAAGTAAGTTTTTAAATATTGCGAGTGTTCAACCAGTATTCCGCTATAATATCATTGGGTACACAGCTGAAGGCCGACATTATAAACTTTTAGAAATTAACATAATGTATATTTACCTCAACATCATCCGGTTCATATAAATTGACATTATAGTAATTAAATACGTAAAGACAAACGAAATTACCATGTTTCTCATGCAATTGTCGGAAAAAATTGAATAAAACATCTGCGGAAACATAAACAATGATTAATCCATTAAGCGAATATAATTATTTCTATTAAAATTTGTATACAATATAGAAACTAGCTTTTGTTCGCAGCTTCGCCCGCGTTAATGTCGTGAAGTATATTTTCTTATCTCTCGGACTATTTTCCTGGATGAAATTTATTCTATAGATCCTCTTAGTTATCCTAGACTTCAAGTCCATAAGAAATTAAGTACCTATTTATAATCTCAACAGAAGTATCAATGGAAGATACCATTCCTTATTTTATACATTTTGAGGATGTCATTTTTGGCTATTGTGGGAGTAGGTGTTCATTTTTTTATTTGGTAAGTTGTGCTGTTAATTACTAATATCTTATTAGTATAGTAGTATATTATTGCATATAAGACAAGCATAATAAAAATACTGTTTTGGTATATAAAACAAAAATTTCCATATTTTCAATCAAATATTTAGATACTGAAAGAGATTCATAACAATATAGAAAGGCGTATGTATCATTTCTTCCGCGACATAGTTACAAAAATAATCTAAGGTCAGTAGCATAAATTCGCACACGTTTTATATAATTTAAGTTTGTATGTTTCTTACTAATAAGATAACGTAAATTTCAAAGATATAACGACGGTCTGGAGTCAGAAAATAGCTATTATTTTGTTTCTACATTATTTTATGTATACTATAAGCGGGCCCGGCAGACGTTGTCATGCTTTGATAATAAAGAAAATCCTAAAAGGCAACCACATCGCCACATACCAGATCTAATTGTGAATCCAAGCCATCTTGAAGCTACCTAAACACACACAACTAAAAATCATCAAAATCTGTCCAGCCGTTCAGGAGTTCAGTCACATATACACCGACAGAATAATTATATATATAAAGGTTTTACTGTAATTAAAATAGTTGGAATTCATTATGTTGAAATAAACTAGTTATTTGTACTTGAAATTATGTAAATGTTAATTCTTATTACTGAGAATTCAACAATTTATTACACATTTGGTTATTAACTACAATTAATTCGTGGAAGGAACGCTTATAATTTTATGAACATAGACCATATGAAACTCTAATGAACCTTTAATTATTTGCAAATTTCGTAGCTTCCTTTAATTTTTTAAATAAGTTTTATCCTAAAATGTATAACTGTGAGTTGATTCGTTTGTTTGTTACACCCTCATGCTATCGGTAAATCGTCCATAATGAAATTTAGCTTAGGCGTTGTAAAAGGGTACAATAAAGGACATACAGTAACTTTTATCCAGATAAAAGTACTATTTGCGAGGTTTTACCGAAACGAACGAAGCCACGATAAAAGCTAGTATGAAATAAATAAGAGAGCCAATTTCATTGACTCTTATAATAATGACTAACTGTACTTGAAGCTCTTAACTCTTTTATTACTGAGTTTATTTTTAACTGCATTTTAGGATTTTTAAGCTGTTTTTTTTAGTTACACAGACGGACATGACAATAGATTTTGATGTTAAATATCTATCATGAACAATGATATTATAATTATACAAAATAAAATTTAAAAAACTGCAGGTACGTCATAAGCGCCTCGACAGCGCCTTGTTAAAACTTGGCTAGCTAGAAAATGTGACTAGATCTCCTAACCAGATTAGGCCCCTCTCGGCAGCGGCTTAAGCCTAGGTCCGTTCCGTAGGTGTGGAACCCTCGAGTACCCTGCTCGCGCGATACAGTCTAACAATATCTTACAGCACTGCGACAACATTACATATATCACCTCCACAACCGCGCACGCACACATGTTTACACATGAAAGTGGAAGAGTTTTATTTTTTTCCCTTATAGAACTGAAATAGTTTAGAAAATTATCCGATACAAAATATATGAGTTGTTGAGGTATGTATGCTTGCTACACATATATGTTCCAACAACTCATATATATGTATGAATTGGTAGTTTAGGTTAGCTCATATAGGTTGCGAATTGCACGTATCAGGCAACAGCCCAAGCCGAGGTGTGCCGTACACCCTTGAGATTTTCTCGAACTGATTACGTTATTGACCTAGCAAGGTCTTAACAGCTTCACCGGACTACTAAGCCAAGCGCTTAAGGCACTTAGCCGATTTTATTTATTTGGCAACTAGCTCAAGGGTGCACGGCACACCTCGGCTTGGCTGTTGCCTGTTACATGCAATTCGCGACCTATCTTAGTTAACCTAGCTAACTATATATTCATATATGTATGAGTTGTTAAAACATATATGTGTACCAAACATACATATCTTAACAACTCTTACATATATTTCTTATCGGAAAATTTCGAAAGTTTTTTCAGTTCGATAAGGAAAAAAAATAAAACTCTTCCACTTTTATGTGTTAGCGTGTAATCGTGAACGTGTGTGGGGGTGATAGTGTAGTGTTGTAGCAGTGATGTAAATTTTTGTGTCACTGTATCGCGCAAACAACGCACAGAAGGGCTCCTCGCCGAGGGATCGAACCTATAGAATATCTCGCCTTACTTACACATTTTATCTAAGACAGCGTGGCGTTAATATCACATAGGTAGTATCTACAGCTTTTTAGTTATACTCACGAAATTAAAACAAAAAAAAAAACAAAAAATTAATTAATTAATTAATTTCAACACATGAAAATATAGATATAAAAAATTTATTGACAAAATAATTCCAATTCGAAGGTCAGCGATCACATTGAAAATATCTTTGTATTAAATTGTCCGTTGTTCCTCACTAAATATAAAAATAAATCCTAACGGAAACCGAACTTGACAACCATATATATATTATATTTGAATGTAAATGAAACACACAATAACTGAACTTACTCATAGGAATAGCCATGAGGTAGGCGTGTCCGAGTACTGGGAGGCAAGCGGGCGCTGGCATTTTAGCAATGAGTCTCCCTTTGTATCCATATCGTAGATGTAAACACATGGTAATTAAGAATAAAAATATCAATACAAAGCCATAGAAAAACATATTCTTATATCTTTCTATTATTATATTTCTATTGTACGTTTATTTTCATACAAAATTCAAATAATAAAAACGCGACTGTCTCTTTCTGAATCTAATAGTTGTCTGAAATGGAATTTCGAGATAAAAATTGCAAAAATTTTGCTATGAATATTATTCTCCTTGAAATAGTAATCTATACTATAATAATATTATAAAGAGGTAAAGTTTGTGGGTTTGTGACGTCATGAGGTTGTAGGGAGTAATCTCAGTAACTACTAGTTCGATATCAAAAATTATTTCAGTATTGTATAGCTCATTTATCGAGGATGGTTATAGGATATATATCATCACGCTAAGACCAATAGGAGCGGAGCACCAATGAAGAATGTTTTAAAATCGGGGTTATTTTCCCCTCTTGAGAGTTTCCGCTGCGTGTTAGCAATAGTCCAAAGTTTCCATGCGAACGAAGTCGTGGGCAGAGGCTAGTCTGTTATATGACTGTAGATATTTCTATAAACCTAGTTACGCGTATCTGTGTAACTATATGTTAAAGTATTTTGGAATAGTTTTTAGTTAGTTTGTTATAGTATTTGAAAAAAGTGATCCCTTTCCGTTTTTATTTGTATATTGGCTGACCCGTGTCTACTTCATTGGGCGGTAAAAATTTACTTAGACATATGCTATCGCTGACTTTTTTGTAGGCATTACCAAGCTCTACAACTTTTCCCTAGAACTCTATCATATATCTCTCATCATTAAGGCAGCGTTCGTAAGAAATGTTTTCGGTCCGACCGTTTTTTTATGACTTACTTTGTAAATCCAATTATTCAGGATAAGATATACGCCTATGAGACTAAGAAATAACGTGGCTTTCTATTGGTAAAAAAATTTTCAAAATCCATTTAGTAGTTCCTGTGATTAACTCCTACAACAGTATGCTTTAATTTTATATATCTCTAAAGGTTTCATAAATACAGAACAGAAGCAATGACAAAACTAACAAGGGATCAGGTTCAAGTTGTTATAGCATGATTCTAACAACGAAACGAATGAAATCTGTTTGTTTGAAGTGATGTTCTTCAGTCGCGTTCTGCGATTTAAAAGAAAATATTTCGTACAGAAAAATCTTATCGGTTTGCGTCACCGATGACCTCGACGTGCTTGTGATGGGTGACTGATGACTTAGACATGTTCGTTACGCGTAGCGCTTGTGCCAGACTAGCGACGCGTAATATAGCTAGCCTGTGTAGTTGTAATATTGATATACTTTGAGCTTATGCAACCCATCATGTGTTTAATGAATTAATACGCTATATATAATTACTAGCTGTTACGCGCGGCTTCGCACGCGTTATTTTAATATATTAAATAAATGTAAAATTGTGATAAGACGTATAAATTACAGAAATAGTCTTTCAAAAATGTTTTTAAGCACGACATGCACATCATCTACTGTAACAGGTAACGTATAGGTACATTATATAATATATGTGAATACTAATACTGTGTCGAATGGGATGGGATTTATCATCAGCCACATACCTGGAACCTTAAACTACAATATACCACCCTCAGTGCTCACTTACACTATATAAGAAAGTAATGAAAATTTTAAGCTATGCATTATCGAACAATATGTGTTAAATCTTTTATTATATAGTTATTAGTATAGTTGCTATAATTTAAATCACATATAAATATATGACTTTCAACTATATTTATTCTTAGAGTCCAGTACTGCGCACGTCTCACGCGCATGTTTACAGTGGATAACATAGTTTTGATCAATTTCACAAGGACAAATGCACAGGTAACAGTTCATCACTAAATAGTGTAAAACAAAATCCTCTGCCACGTCTGTCTATATTTCTGTTCGCGATAAGATCAAAAACTACAGAACGTATCTTCATGCCATTTTCACCCATATATAAAATGATTCTTGGGAAATATTTAGTATAGTTTATCTTACTATCGGGCGGGCAACGTCTGCTGAAATCGTGTGTGAAAGATTTGTTTAAATATTACATGCACACACTTTATTTTTATAATACGTAATAGATCACAAATCAAAAATTGGGAACAAAACTAACGTAGAATAAACTTTTTGAGGAGTTTTTCGTGGGATTTCAATCTGCCATGTAGTGGATATATATTTTATTCATAATCTTGTGTTACTTGACTCTATATTGTGTAAAATTGGTGGTGTTTTGTGTAATATGGTTCGTTTATTGTGCATAAGTGAAATGAATGAAAAATAATACCACGGAGCATGAATTCTGGGATCTTGAAAATTAGGAAGATAATATTTTACGAAGTATTATATAGAAGATTTAGCGCTTATGCCTTTACACTAGCTTGGACATAGAAGAAAACTGGCTAAAGAATGCATAAGAACCTATATTGACAACTTTAGAATTGGCAATATGGGTTAATTCCTTCGCCTGACTTATTGGACGAATATTATTACTAATAAACTTTTTGAATAGCAACACAAAATAAGCTGTGGAAATGTTTTCGATAGAAACGTACTATGTATAATAAAAAATTGGAAACTAAACTAACTTAGAATAAACTTTTTAAAAAGGAACATAAAATAAACTCTGAAAATATTTGCGATAGAAAGTTATCACGTTACCATGACAATTTTGACTCTATATTTTGTACATTTGGTAATGGTTTACGTAATATAGTTAGTTTATTATGCATAAGTGAAAAGATTGGAAAATAATATCCAATAAGATCCACCATCTTGTTAGAATATTGATTCACACGACGCTTGATATTGGAATGATCGTACGACGCTTGTAATATTATTGACTACGTGACAATGGTAGTAGTAATCTGAAAGATTGGTTGCCAAAAATAAAGATAAAAAAAACACGCAGCGGAAGCTCTCAAACATAGCCCGATTTTGAAACATTCTTTATTGCTGCTCCGCTCCTATTGGTTCTAACGTTATGAAATGTAACCTAAAGCCTTCTTCGACAAATGATCTATCTAACAACGTAAGAAGTTTTCAAATCGGACTGGTAGTTCTTGATATTAGCGCGTTTGACCATACAAAGAAACAAACTCTTCAGCTTTATATATTAGCATAGATTGCTCGGAGTGCCAATAAATGTCAAAACCAAACTAATGTTAGTAATTAAAATTTACAAATTATAAAATTTAAATAATTAAAACTATAATTATGAATATAATTTACGATTTTAAATGTATACTAAAAATATGTCACATTACATTAATCGAATAAAATGAAAATTTGATTAAATTTAATATTTATAATGTTTCATATGAAACATTCACAAATATCCTTGTATTTTTTTTTCGAATAAATAGTAGATATATTAATAAATCTACTTTATATACATAAAACTATAAAAAAAATATACGGACGGGTTTTAATTATAAGGCGTTTAAAATCTAGGTGTTGGAATCGCTTTCTCCAGAATTAGTAACTGCCTCACGTCTCTGTTG
Source organism: Antheraea mylitta (assembly GCA_014332785.1). Taxonomy (NCBI): domain Eukaryota; kingdom Metazoa; phylum Arthropoda; class Insecta; order Lepidoptera; family Saturniidae; genus Antheraea; species Antheraea mylitta. The sequence goes on along the minus strand of JACEII010000041.1, from coordinate 4,129,125 downwards.
TGCGAAATCTTCCAAACCTTGAAACGGAATATTACATACCTACAGTTGGTTTGTTACAAAACATCCTTGTAACGCAATAGTTGATCTTCAGAAGTACATTTTCCTTCATTCATTTTTGAGGGAGGAGGGTAGGGGAGGCGGTCCTCTGGCGCTCTCACTGACCGAACGAAACGCAATAATGCAAGCACTATTACTTTAGGTGGGTGTTTCTGTGGTTCGAATGGTACTAAGTGCTAAGTACTAAGCAGTAATAGCTTCAGCGTGGCTCTACCGCCTACAAAATATCACCGAGATTTCAGAATAATAACTAAAAGAATAATAAAGAATATGAAATCCTTACCGCCATATTTTGATCTCTTTCTAAGTATTCTGAATTAAATTGATATAGAAGTAAATGTCGTGGTAGTAAATGATGTTGCTACAATTCTGATGTACAGGCATTAATGTAGATTTGATAGCATGAAAGCATGCTTCGGGTATGGTACAATACTTTCTAATGTAATTTTTGGTATCCGTGAAAATGTGAATCTAAATGTAAATTCTCATTATGACGAGATTGAGTAGTCAAGAGGTCAAAGTGTATCACTTAACTCTTCCCATTTATAATATGATTAAAAACCAGTATTGATAACGAAATAAATAAGTTGAAATTCGAGTGCATATATTTTATTTGATTACAAATTATTTATAAATATATCAAAAATAAATATTATCTGTTACAGAATCGTACATATATTGGATCTTTCGCTCGTAGAACAATGTCACTGATGAAAACGATATCCTCAGGTTTTGTGACTGGTTCCAGACGATACTTGCGGAGTATACCAGACATGATCGTCCTAATTTCCAAAAGAGCAAATTTTTGTCCTACAAAGAAATTTGGATTGTAAACACAAAAAAGCATCTATATTAAAATAGAATTATTTACAAAACCTAATATGTATTATTGGAACAGTTAAAAGAAGGAAACCGTAATATTTTTCTTAAATTTAATATAATAGAACCTCTGTAAGTCGAATATCAAGGGAGAGCTCAAAAATTCGACTAATTAAGAATTTCGTCTTAAATACGATTTTTTTATTTTTCACATATTTCCACATATCATCTTGTTACCTACCGGTAACAATGTTACTACCGGTAACAATAACAATTGCACATCTTGTACAATTACTGGTGCTATCTTCAATCATCTTTCATAATAACATAATATATAATAACTAAGACCAGTTAGAAAATAAAGGCAAAATATTATTATGATATAAGTTTTCAAAAAACGTAAGACTAGATGAATGTGTTAACTTCGTTCAATCGAAGAATATTTTTAACAAAGTAATCTTAAAAGAAAAATTTTAGACTTCTATTTCAAATCTTATTCATTTAGATTTAAAAATTTGCAAAAAGAGACAAACATAGAAAAACATGATAGTGGACGGACATAGGAGTAGAGGAATACCAAAAAAGGTATGGATGGACTGTGTGAAAAATGATATGTCTGTAAAAGGTGTGAATATTGAGATATCTGACAGGAGACAATAGAAAAAAAACATGTTGTGCCGAACCTACTTAGGTGGCATAAGGGTATTGATGATGATAATACAAACAGAGACAAATATGTTAAGATAACAACTCTATCAAAATTAAGGTGAATAAGTATAAAACGACTTACAATTTTAGGAGAGGGACAGATAGAAAATAATAATTAATAATAGTGATCGTTTTGTACTGAAAACAATACAGGTTAATATTACAAACTAGTTCATATTGATATTTTAGATTTTAATGCCGACAGAGTTTGGCTATTGTACTTTTATGAAGGTTGTACTTCGGTATCAACAGGATATGCAGAATATATCCAGTACCTACGTGATGTAGGAGAATGTCTGTACTAGACAATCCATACCATCATATTTCGATGGCACTGTTTTAGATTTAAATGGTTCTATAAATTTTTATATAGTTCTTCGTTAAGAGTAATTTATTTTTCTATTATTACCTAATTTTCAAATTGATTAATTAAAAAAATTGATAATTACAATATTAGGGGAAGAAAATATAAACTTACCAATACAATTCCTAGGTCCAGCACTGAAAGGTATATAAGTGTAAGGATTGCGTTTGCTGAAGTTCTCAGGGAGGAATCTCTCAGGTATGAATCTCTCCGGTTCAGGATACGTCTTCTCGCAACGATGAATGTCGAACACGTGGATGTTACAGAATACACCTGGAGGTATTCTATAACCACCTATATATATAGATGCCATGTGTAGTAACATTATTGCTAGTAATCAAATTTTTTAATAACTTATATGAATTGCAGATATTATTATATCTAATAACCCGTCGTAAATAGATAAAAATGACTCATCGACCGTGGCAACAAAAATAGCGAGGTTCTAAAAATGGACCATCTTAACTTCGTCGAATGATTCGAATAATGACGTCAGCCTTCCAGAGCTTTTCATGCTCCTTTAATGAAAGTTATATGAGCGAGTCACGGTGCGTTCCAATGGAACTCTATTCACGACATCGGAGTGATTACGAAGGGGAATGAAAGGAACATATCTTCAGGTGATCTGTGACTTCAACAGTACAAGGTTCACGGCTAATTGTAATTTCATTGAATGATAGTCTATTTGTTTTTTGTTTGTAATGAGTATAACAAAAACTTACGACTTTAACAGTATCTATATGTTAATACGTGAAGCAAAAAATTTTTACCTTTTTTAACCTATTTCCCGTCAACGTATGAACTTGAAATTTGGCATAGTTAAAGTTTATAAGGCGGAGAAGTGCAGAAAGCTGTTTATTTTATATAAAATGCATTAGAAGTACATTAAATTAATTAAAATATGCACTACTCACACTACTGCTTGAATTTTACACGACATAAACACACATGTAAATAAAGAAGACATTTTGACAGCCGTCAATAATTACGAAGTTCAAAAGAGGTTGTGAAGGAGGTTGCTATGCTCGACTATATGTATTTTTTAACTCTTACGTTCCAATTACCATTTTTCATCCTACATTCAACAATGATATTATAAAGTATAACTATTATTGTAATGTTTATTATTTTTTATGGTGAACTCACTTCAAATGATGATTTAATAAAAAAATGAGGCAAATAATACTTTGTATAATCAAAATAAGAATTTTGTTCATAAAAGTAATCCACAACTTAGACCTCCACGGTTACAATGTTGCAATTCAACCTCATGTATCAGCAAAAAAGAATTTATTTTCAAAAGCTAATGGCAGTATTAAAAACGTCTTTGTCTCGGATTCACCATTTGATTGTATTGTGGATCCATTATTATTTTTCAAACGATGATACTGGGCATATCACTATTTCTCATAATGAACAGACTATATTTAATTCATTATCACCCAGAAATACCACCCCATAGTGTCGTGTATAATTAAATGAAAATTGTGTCATGGGTTGCGATAAATTTCTTTATTTACGTAAAGTTATGTTAAAGTTATGTTCGCTTAAAATTTGAGAGCTTTACCATGTGGTTTTTTTTTCAAATTTATAATTAATTTCAATTTTCATTTACACATAGGTAGATTTTTTTTTTTTTTATATAATTAAAGATCATGGCAAATGGCTAATAACTGAGTAGCCATGATGAAAACTTTTGATTATAGAAGTATACCCTTTAACAAAAGAACTCTAATAAAGTTCAAACTTTACAAAATCAATTAACTATGGTCGAATATCGACCACTGGGCGCCCACTAGTTAAATTAATTATGTCCGCAATAGTATAAAGCTTTGCCATCCACTGAATAGTTAGCATATCGCGTCCAGTTTATTGCAATATTTATTTGGCAAAATTATATTAGTATACCGAAGATATACTTTTCTGAGTTTAAATAAGGGCTAACATATTTGATTCATTATTATTGGCTCATATCAATCTACAAAAATTTACGTCTATACATTGGTATGATCAATAACATAGGTAATAAATAACATTTATTTATGACCAGCCCTTGTACCTGGATACAAAATTCGACATATATGCATATATTAAAAGAAGAAACTCAACTCAGAATTACATCGTCCTTGATATACCGAGAGATAAACGGTACACTTGGATACAATCTTAAAGATTCTTTGATGCAAAGCTCCAAATATTTCATTCTGCTGTAGTCTTCCATTGTGGGACTTCGTTGTGAGTCGCCGAAAATAAGCTGTAACTCTTCATATATTTTATCCTGAAAAATTCTAATTTTACTTTAATTATTAAGTAATTGATGAGCAATGTTTTAAAATTAGACATTTTTGTCTGCCTGTTTATGAGATGTATTTGATACATGTCTTTAAACAAACCTGCGCTTCGGGCTCATTCGCGATTCTCATCATCATGAAACTCAACGCCATTGCCGAGGTATCATGACCCTGGAATGAAAATTAGATATAAATTAAGAGATAATAAGTTTGTATCTCCAACATAAAATACAACTTCTGCTATTATCCTGACATAAAAGAGAACGGTTGTCTGTCTGTTATGTATGTTATTACATATCTCGAGAATCACTGAACTAAGTTACAGTACATAAGTATATGTTCTGATCAATTATTGGCTTTTCTTACTATCATAAAATGGAAATTCTCAATAAAATCTCAATTAATACAATTGTTGGAAAACTCTTTTATTCGTCTACTGACAATAGTTATTCCATGATGTCCAATGTTTATTTGCAGTTTTTTGGCCGTAACTATGTGTTCTTTACCTTTTCTGTGAGGTTATACTTTATTTGAGATGTAAGCATGTGCTTGTAGTCAATTTTGTAAACACCTTGAGTTTCGCAAGGTACTATGTTCTTTGAAGTACGTAAATTATTTTGGATTTTATTAGACTGAACATAACCAGGACAAATCATCGATTAGAAAGTGAAAATGTGTTTTAGACTCCCGTTAAATACTACGTATTTACAATGTGCATAAAATGGGATAACTAAAAGTATATGAAATGCAAATCTATTCGTACTCATTAATATTAAGCAATATTATTATAGTGTAAAATTAATTATAATTAGCTAAAGTTTAAATTTGAATTATATTAGAACACAAAAATTATGAAAGTATACTGAGAGAAACTGTCGTTTTAATTTACAGAATAGTTGCATTAAGGTTGGTTTTGGATGTAACTGGTACTTTATGCAGTTAATTCTTTAGTTTAACCTTATCTGCATCTATCTAAATATACCAACGAAAAAAAATTGAACACTGGTGTAAAGTCAATAGTCACAAGTAATCTTACCTCGAATAGAAACGTGTCTACTTCTTCTCTAATACCATTCTCGTCAATATTCCCTAATTTTTCCTGTTCTAATAATAAGTCCAGCATGGCCATTCTATTTTTGCTTCCATATACACTATTTTCACTCATTTTAATCAAGTTACTTTCATCCTTATACTTTCTTCGTTGTCTAATAATGTTTGTTGTAAATTCGTGCAAATCCTTAACAGCTACTCGTTCATTTTGGGCAACTTTCGTAAAGATGTACAAGAATTCAACCATATTCCATGGTTTCGATAACCTATATATTACTGTCTGGCCAATAGTATGTAGTGCTTTCAAATACTTATTAGCAACTGAGCTCATTTCTTCATGCATTGTCGCACCCATAGATGTTTCTATAAATGTTCAAATAGCAGCTTAATTTCTAGCATGATTGTAGGAGATAAAGAAAAGCAGAAATATGAATTTAACGAGATTAAACCAAATCAAAAATACTTTATTCAGTTTAGGCCCTAATAAGGCGCTTATAAACGTCAAAAACTACCACCGGTTCGGAAAACAATCCAACCATTGAGAAGAACCGGCAAGAAACTCGATCGGGTACATTTTTTTTTACATATATTTCCAATACATCATACAATAGCGTATAGTGGACGCACAGAGAGGAGTAAATTCCAGACATCACTATCGTTCACATACTGATCGACTCTATAATATCCTTTTGACAATAAAACCCGATGGACGTGGCGCTTAAATTTGCAGTCCGGCAAATCGGTAACATGTTTTGGTACTCTATTGTATAACCTAACACTATTGCCTAAGAAACTATTACTGGTGTTACTAAGTCTGAAACATGGGACGACCAGTTTATTATAGTTTCTAGTATTTACATTATGCCGGTCTTTTACTAAATACAGTTTTTCAAAGTTTTTACGGACATACATTATTAAATTATCAAGAATGTATTGGGAGGGTAGAGTTAAGATACCGAATAAAATATTTAAATGTTTAATTTAATTAAAACATTTAAATAATATTACAATTAAACAAATAAACTTACTGCACATAATATTAAGTGTTGCCGTCACAATTAAGGGTACAACATCAGTCTTTCCTTTTCCCACTTCCAATTGTATCCTGTTAATTAATTCTTCACTTTGTTCTTTAATATTTTCGGAAAATTTCCTCAAGATGTTAAAATGGAAAGCAGGTGTGAGCATTTTTCGACGTTCGTGCCATTTGCTTCCTGTCAATGATAAAGACATCTTAGATATTACAGTGGTAATAAGCTTAATAATTATGAATTCATCATGTTCCCCAGTTTATTAATCATTAATTTTTTGGAATAACTCTATCCTAAATCACTATTGAAACAGTTTTTAAAATTTTATACCACTTTTTATCTTTGTATTGTACTGGATTTTATGCAATTTTGACATATTCCCTTATATATTTTTAATCCAAAGAAAACGGTGAATTCGTGATAAAGACTTACAGTGTTTTTACAAACAAGAGACGTTGTTTTGATATCATCACGTAGAAGAAAATTGATCGTCAACTATAATACATTTTATAGTATTCAAGTACTACAATTGAGAAGCAGTCCTTCTGATATATTTCTATATTGTTAGTCCTCACCTTTTTCCTAATTGCCTTTTATTGCATTACTGACAAGTCGTTTTAAGTGTAGTGCACCTTATACAGTGAGCACAACATAATATTATTAGTATACTTAACTGTTAAGTAATGTAATTTACATAAATATTATCACTATCATATTTAACAATCGTTGCTATGATTGTTATTAGTAGTCCGGTGAAGCTGTGAATGCCTTGCAAGGCCAATAGCGTAGTCAGTTCGAAGAAAAAAAAAAGATTGTTATATATGTATTAAGCAATAGATTTTTAATTGAGACTTCACATTCAAGTTGTCACTATTTTCAATCTCCGCATAGCCCCATCAGCTCTTGTTTGGATAAAAAAAAATTAAGAATAATGTGTGTATCACTTTAAAATATTATTTCATCCGGTTTTTAATTATTATTGTCGGGTAATCAACCAAAAAATAATTAATAAGCGTTTAAATAAGTAAACTGGTATTTCTGGTATAGTATGAAGGCCTTGATTTGAGAAATAATATTTTATAGAAAATATAAAATCAACAACAATTCCAGTATTTAATTTGAGAAAAAACTAGCGTCCGCTGTAATATTTAACTATTTCAGTTTCGATATACTTCAGTGTATTTGGCCGTGGTTTCTTTAATTATGATGGTTACAAAACATAATTGACACAAAATAATATAAGAGGATGAATATCAATATAATTATTAACAACAACTATGCTTGCAGTTCACCGAGTCAATATATAAAAGAAAATTCTTACAATATTCTACAGTTAATTTCTATAAATCTCGCTACAAGCTATAAGCCTATGTCATATTATTTCAAACTTTTTGCATAGTAAACATATTTATATACATGTTTATCGTCATTAGGCCTACAAATACAAATGGCTTACATAATTTCATTGAACTTTTTTTTACGTGGAGAAATACCTTATGGATACGCCAACTAAACTACAACCTAAAACTAAAACCCAACGGTGTACCGACATACCATAATTGTTGGGTCGGTAAGGAATCGCTATGCTATGCTATTCCCCTTGGATAGCCGCCCCAACGGACTGCCCGGCGGAAGGTGGTCGCCTGGCCCCTATCTATTAAGAGGCAGACTGGGTACACACCAGCTGCCTTTCTTCGTCCGCCGGATCTGTGCAATGAGGGGATGAGTCCTATCCCTCAGATCCGGCTACGGTGGTGAGAGGAGTTGGGCAAAATTCCGCCTCCTCCCGCCGGTTTTCCTTTGGCGGAGAGGGCCACTTAAAGGGTCTACTTCGCGGGCTCTCTCCGCTGCCTCCTTCTGCGAGATGACCTGCTCACAAAAGGATAGGTCGCCAAGCTTGTGCGCTGCCAAGCATGACCGAAACCACGCCCGGCAATTTCATTGAACTGCATTCAGCTTTACTTACCATTGCTAACAAGCAATCCATTTCCGAGCCAAGATTTTAGAAACGTGTACGGTACTTGCTTTTCATTAAAACGTGACGATGAGAGGATTATCTAAAAAATATATTGAAAAAATAATTTCAAAAAATAATTGTACTGGTGATAGATATATATATATGACTGTATCTCATAGTAATCCCAGTGCGACAAGACATAATTTATTTTAAATAACTGTACCCGCGACTTCGTCCATGTGAATCCTTATGTAAAAAACAGTAATTAATAAAGTCATTCAAAAGTATTAAGTCCATTTACTTATTTTCTTTTTATCGTACTTATGCAGCGTCGTCATAAGAATTAAAATAACTCTTGACAGAGTGGAGCGATTTAATGAAACAAAAACGAAGTTATTCTCAAAGATATAATTTATGACTGTGGTTTTATTGTGAACCCATTACTTTAGCAGTGATGCGTGTTCACACAAACAGACAGACAGACAGACAGACAGACAGACATTTTCAAAAATAATTGATATATATTTTATTGCTCATTCCTATACACCTGACGTTAGATTTAAACGGCCTTATTCGACACTTAACTTTTTAATTCTAGACATTATATCAAAGTGTTGCCCTTGCAAAATTAAATTTAGTTGATACAATATACTTACTTCTGCATCCTCTGCAGTAAATAAATTCACAGATCTTACATGAAACCCGGTGTATAGGCAAATACTTCCGAATTCTTTGTGCAATGCACGAAGAGACAAGAACAGCTGATCTATGGCATATCACAGTAATATCTCTTTATTAGAACATAAAAACTATATTTGTCTGATTGCACGTCCGTTTGTGTGTGAGTGTGCATGGTGTTAAGGTCTTTTTAAATAAAAAGTTTTTTAAAAAAGAGGCTTAAGTGCGCCCAAGTTGATAGTCTACCACCAATCATTTAAGCCTGCCTAAGTTGAAAATCTCTCGCCAAGTATCAATAGTGCGTTCAGGCAGCTGCATTTGAGGGCCAACCCCAGAAACCGCGTCATTTATGTCCGTGAAACTTATTATTTAGATAGTTTCAGGGACGATAAATCGATATAGCTAGATTTCATTAAAAAAAATGTTAACTGAGTTTTCACGCAATGAAAAAATACAGCTAGAATATAAAGGTAAATTTCGCCGCCGTTGTCAAAACAAAAATAGATAGAAATCGACGGCTTCGAAAATCCATGTTACCCCAGTTCGAATCCGAGTGACAGCATTTTGCGAGTGACACTAGATATTTTATTAATAATTTTTTATTTGGTTTAAAAAAAAATGTGAGGCAAGCCTAACAGTTTATATTTATTTTACAGTTTATTTAAAGAACCGAGCTAGGCTCCTGTTTTAACTGAACATATAATAATTAAAAAAATATAAATACTTAATTAAAAAAAAAACTTTCAAGAGTCTTCCACATTAATAACAAGAACACTACAAATTTTGTTCAGTCTTAAATGAAAACTAAATTAATATATGATCAGCAATATTTATAAATCAGATGATATACTCATATTTTAATAAGGTAACAAGTCGACAATAATTATTATAGATTATTCTATAATTGTTACAGATATAAGCTTTCATTTGTATAACATAACAATTTTGATCTAAATTTTTTTATAGAAGCTTCCTAAAAAGAGTAAGTAAATTTTACGCGAAGAGGTAAAATAATCAAGAAAACAATCATTAAATTGCGGACACTTAGCAAACTTGTTACGAAAATGAGCGTTTTAATACAGTTTATAACTTAAATTAGAATCGTATTGAAATAAACAAGTCGTACCTGGGCTTAAATTCAAATTCAAAATATCACCGAACACTGGTAAACCTTTTTGTGAAGGAAGTTTTGCCGTAAGTCGTCCACGATAATTGTATCTATAGTATAAACATAACAGTATAAACCCACCAAAAATTATTGCTATTAACAGCGTTATAAACTCTAAAAACATTGTACAGGTATGTTCAACACAACGGTTTAGATGAAACTGTTGGACATAGTCGTACTTTGTGAGTGAATAAACTTGCTTGAATGCGTACATGCATAGAATTGTGAAACACCATACTCGTGCAAGCCAGCAGCTATGTTATGTTACTCTGTACGTATCGGTAACCTTGACTTAAATATATTTTCTTTTTAGAGATAATTTTTGATATCTTAATAATCTTTATATTACCTTTGTACTCCTGTTATTTTATTATATTAGTCTTACTGCAAAAAAAAAAATAACTGAGAGTTTATCAAAAGTCTTATTAAACAGTTTTAGGACGTATGTTTAAAACACGTTATAACAAAAACCTGTTTAACTAATGTCTACCTAGAATTCTCGTTTGCATTCTTATATTAGTTAAATTAAAATTTTATGGGAATGATTAATTTTAGGATTAAGTTATGTTAGTTCTGCTATTCGTCTATTAAATTGAGTTTAAATCGCCACCTTACTTCTAAAAAACATAGTATGTACTACACTGTTTTTTTTTTGTTTACAGGGTCTAATCTCTGGTACTACAGATCCGATTCTATAGAAGTTCTAAAAAAAAAAACGTACTGTGATAATATCTAATAACCGAAAAGAAACAGTATAGTTAATTACTTTAAATACTAAAGAACTAGTACTACATCTAGTCTTTCTAGTTGAATTTATTTAATTCGTTTCTTAGGATTTATAACGCCACTTCAAAACCTCTCGAGCCATTTTTTTTTGTGTTGACGTGATAACATCTTATAAATCGATGAACGCCGGCTGCACGCACTAAAAAGCATGACTCATTGTCACGTTCCGCCTGAGCCGAGCGTGTATGCGAAAGCGTGGAACAAGCGATAGAGGCGCGATCGGTCTAAGTTGCGGCTTGTGACGCTTCTATCTATCTGTAGAATAATTCAACTCATAAAAGTATGCAATTTTTCCTCAGTGCTTTCCTACGACTTTTTTTTTTTTGTTGTAGTCTGCAGGCTCTTGGTCCGCACCTTTTTTTTTGCTTATATGTAGATTTATATATGTATATATACATATATATATATATATATATATTATTAGTAATTTATTAAATATTCACTGTTTAATTATTATTAGTTTTTTTTTGTTTAATGACGTTATTGTTTTTATAGCGCTTGCATTTCCATTCTTTACGGCCATTTTTAGGTTGTAATCCACAATATCCCGTGCCGGAGCGTCCACGGACCGACGAATGAACCTACTTATCGCGTCGTCAGTCACGTCGGTATAGTAGACACAGGTGTCGGTGTGTCTAGATATTGCCACTATAGCATGTGAAACGCTATCGTGGATTTGTACCCTTCTGCTCTTTGTTTGCAGGATCACCACCGATTTGAAGGTCAGTCCCTGGGTCAGTTCCTATGACGTTATCACATAAAATTGTCTTTCAACTTTATAGGAAACCATTTTTTTTTTTATGAATAAATAAAACAACAATGCACGATTCTGTACCGTTTATTCTATTAGGCTTCAATGAATAAAAACATTCAAATTCTTTATTATTCTCTATAGCAAAATTTTACGTATATCGGATCTCTAGGTCGTAACACGAGATCTGCTTGAAAGACAATATCTTGTGGTTTAGTTATCGGTAACAGGCGAAATTTCCTCAGTAATCCAGACATTACAGTCTTCATTTCAAGGAACGCAAACTTCTGTCCTGAAACATTGAATAGTAACCTTATTTTAATACAACGCTCATTGTTTCTTACCTTACAATCTTTCATCTTCTGCGAAGGCATCAAGATAACTGCGGACTCATCGTAGTATCTTTCAAGATTTGCATTAATGTGAGGGAAAGATACCGCAAATCTTTGTTTTAGATTCTATCCCTACAATTTTAGGCTTTATGTATTTGAACGTTCCCGTACTATATAATGCATTTTATTCTTTTTTGTTAGATGAAATGATAAGAAATGTATAAAATTGTAAGTAAGTTGATGTGTACAGAGGTTTAGAGAGGTAAAGTTTGTGAGTTTGTGACGTTGTGACTTTGTCACGTTGTAGGGGGTAATCTCAGTAAGTAATGGTCCAATTTCAAAAATTCTTTCAGTGTTATATAACTCATTTATCTAGGATGGTTATAAGGCTATACATAACCGCCCTAAGATTTATAGGAGCGGAGCACCAATGAAGAATGTTTCAAAATCTGGTTGTTGTCCTCTTAAACAAAGTAACTATTCCACCCGAACGAAGTCGCGGGTAGAGGCTAGAGAGAAATATAGGTGTAAGAAGCGCTGAGTGTGAATAATTTAACTTATAAACAAAGATATCGCGTTGACTCTTGGTGGCATGGAAAAAAGTAACCGTTTCTTTTTTTTATCTACATAAAACTTATCAATAGATACTAAGCAATAAAAAAAACTGTTAATTTGCTTTTGAATAATTTATAGATTTGTATATAATGTAAGTGTGTAAGTTAGGTCTTTTATTCAAATCTCTAAGATTAAAAGTAAGTTTGGTTTGGTTAAGAAACGCCACTCTGATTCGTATAAATATATAGAAACTTAGAGATTAGCAATCCATCGTTTGTCCCTGCTGTCATGTATGTGGCTGTCGTTCAGGTTTTTAGCTGCTGTGGACAATTCGAAAACGCAACAAACCAAAAAAGGGCGACACCAACCTAATTTAGTAGAGATCCGTAACAACCCGCTCACTTGCTGGTATAAGTTATAAGTTTCAGACCGTGACACGCCGAAGCATTACTACAAAAATGCAACTTACCAATACAATTTCTTGGTCCTGCACTGAAGGGTATGAAAGCATAAGGATTTAGATTGCCGGCGTTAGAAGGTAGAAACCGTTCTGGTATAAATTTCTCAGGTTCGGGGTATGTTTCTTCATTGCGATGTATATCATAGATATGTATGTTAA